>PVKE010040260.1:0-14666 GCA_004027555.1 Craseonycteris thonglongyai
AAATAAACTATCAAATAGAATACCTATTTGTAAATATTAGCAGTAATAAAATACTGGAAGAATATTGTTCATAGATGAACTAGCAGTTTTTTACTTTTTTTTTAAATTTATTTATTTTATTAATTTTTTGACAGAGAGAGAGAGATACAGAGACAGAGACAGAGAGAGAACTGAACTGGGGGAACTCCCCAGTTCAGCATATGGTTCCGCACGGACCAGGGCCAGGACTCCAACCTCGGTCCCCGGCGCTGCAAAATGAGCGCTTAACCCACTGAGCCATCCCAGCTTCCCTGCAATTTTTTCTTTAAATGACTAATTTAAACCTTAATTAACCCTTGGCTAATATGGTAAACAGAATTTAACTTATCAGATTATCATTAAGAGTAGATATATGCCTATTCTTAATATTACTTAGAAAGTAAGCTTCATGAGAGTAGGAAAACACGCTTATTTACTACTATATTCCTAGTTTCTAGAACAGTTCCTAACAAATATTAAACATCAGATAAAATGTTTGCTGAATAAAAGTGCCTAACCAGTGACTTCTCTGACCAAAGACTGGTTTGTCTAAACTATAAAACAAAAACAGAGCAAATCACACAGAAAAAAAAAAGAAAAAAATGTTAAGGTAGAATTCAGAAATTCCAATATTTTAGTAGGATTGCCCAGTGATTTTGATGGTTATCTAATATTGGTAGCCATTGACTATATCCAGGTTGGTACCATGCATTAGAAATGACAAATGAGCTCACAGATATGGAGCTCAATTTAAAAAAAAAAAAAAAAGAAGGAAGTGGGGATGGTCCAGCAGGTTAAGTGCTCATTTTGCAGCCCCAAGGTCTGAGGATCAAATCCATGCCCCAGTTCAGCACACATGGACCCATGTGCTGAACTGGAGCATACCTCCCATGTGGGAGTCCCTAGCCTGTTCCCACCCTGGGTTGCCCCTGCCCACCTGTGTGGAACAAAACCATGTTGAAAACTGATGATGTACAATTATGAAGACTTTTCTGGGCTCTCCCCATTTCTCTCTTTCTCTCTTTCTTTCTCTCTCTCTCTCTCTCTCTCTCTCGCTCTCTCTCTCTCTCTCTCTCTCGTCTTTCTGTCAAAAACAATAAAATAATGGGGAAGCTGGGATGGCTCAGTGGGTTAGGCGCTCACTTTGAAGCTCCGGGGACCAGGGATCGAATCCCGGCCCCCGCCCGTGCGAACCATATGCTGAACTGGGAGCTCCCCCAGTTCAGTTCTCTCTCTGTATCTCTCTCTCTCTCTCTCTCTCTCTCTCTGTCAAAAATAAATAAATTAATTAATTAAAAAAAAAACACAATAAAATAAATCTTTAAAAAAAGAAATAATTTAAATGCCTTTATAAAAGGCACACTGCTTCTGGTTAACTGAAATTTCTACACCACTCTCTACCATTATATACTATTTCCATTTTACTCCTTTTCCTTACCCATCTGGCAACTGAAGAAATTTTGGTTTCCAATCCCTGAATTATAGATGCTTATAACTCAGTTTTGCAGGGTCTTAATTCATATGAAAACTTGAATTTAATAGTTTATTGCATTTTTCCATTTCCTATAAGAAATGGAGTACTTTTTTGTGATTAAAAATAGGAAAATTAAGAAGAAGCTTAAACTAGATACCCTTTAAAATGCCTTATAACTATGAAATTCTATGAGGCTACTCAAAAATCTTAAGTATCAAATGTAGGAATCTCATTAGTTATCTTAAATTTTAATGTCTTTAAAAAGGCACATTGAAAATTGAGATTTACCTCTTTCAGGGTACCCATGTGATAATGGATTCAGAAATTCCTTTGTGGTTTCAAGGAGTCTTTAAGTCTTCTTGATTCGGCTTTCACTCCTCTCTTCAATCTCACCTCTTACTACCTCCCTAAACTTTACTCAAAATATTATCAGTTCCTATAACAGACCATTAGCTCTATTGTCTTTAGGCACTTCCTTCATATTTATACTACTACCTGAAATATTTCTCTCATTTCCATCTCTTGGCTGATGTCCCTCTTAGATTATGGTAAAGAATAATTGCTTATCCTACAAGGTCCAGTTTAATCCATCTGCCACCAGGTAACCATATTGCAATGTAGGTGCTTCAAGGGAGGGTGCTTTATCACAGGCTCAGATTCAATCTGTGCTGCTGGTAGATATTAAGAAGTGGCAGTAACTAGGGTGGCCTCAATGAGAAATAGCCCATGCATAGCTTCCATCTCTTCTACCATGGCTACTGTATTCATAATCCCATTGTACATGCACATTTAGGCACTGGGGTAGTAAAGGAAACAAGCTGGGCAATATCCACAAGTCATCTAATCCATATTGTTATTGCATGCACTCATCTGTTACTCAGTGGTGGGCTTTTTTTTTTCTTTAAGATTTATTTTATTGTCAGAGAAGTTGAGAGAAGGGGGGAGGGGCAGAAGGCCCAGAACAGTCTCCATAGTTGTATATCATTAATTGTGACACAATTTCATTCCACACAGGTGAATATGGGGCCGTGCAGGATGGGAACCAAACCAGAGAGCTCCTGCATGGGAGGCAAAAACTTTCACTGCCATCCTGGTGGTTACCAGTTGCATTGCAGTTCAGCATATTAGTTTGCAGGGGATGGGGCCAGGATTCGATCTTTAGACCTTACAGTTGCAAGGCAGGTTCTAAACCTGCTGAGCTATCCCAGCATCCCAATTTTTTTTTTTCTAGAATAAAGAGGAGACACAAAGATCTACATATTTTATACTGACCCCCAAAATTCATTAGCATATCTAGTGACTGTGGTCATCAATTCTATCACGTATGCTTGTTTCTCCCACACCACCAAGCACTTCCCTGATACCAGCAATGTGTCCTATGATTCAACTCAATTCTGACATTTTTATTTAATTATCAATCATGTCAGATTCTACAGGTTAAAGGCTCAATCCTACAAGACTGTCCTCCTCATTTTAAATGTTAACAGCAAGCCTAGGTTGTCTCCTGGGCTTTTAAAATGATCTCTCTCCATTTTAAGGTTTCTAAAGATATAGTCTCACCAATTTGCTATAGATCTGAGGTTCCCAAGACCTCCTCCAAGGGTTTAATTTGCTAAAGCAACTCACAGAACTCAGAGAAACATTTCACTTACCAGGTTACTGGCTTATTATAAAAGTGTATATATAACTCAGGAATAGCCAAATGAAAGAGATGAATAGGGAAAGGTATGGGGAAGGATACAGAGCTCTCATGCTTACTTTGAGTGTGTGACTCTCCCCAACTCTTTATGTGTTCACCAAACATCTGGAAGTTCACTAAACCTCATCCTTTTGGGTGTTTATGGAGGCTTCATTACATAGGCATGCTTGATTAAACACTGGGCATTTGCCATCAATTGAACTTCTGGCTTTTCTTCCATCACCAGAGGTAAAGGGGATATTGGGATTGAAAGTCCCAATCTGTCATCACGTAATTGGTTCCCTTGCCAACCAGCCATATCCTTAGGTGCTTTCCAAGTCACCACATTAAATTAACAAAATACTCCTCCATTGCCTTCATCACTTAGGGAATTCCAAGGGTTTTTACCTAAGAAATATATTTATTATAAATCACAATATCTCTACTCAAGATGTCCTTATCTCTAATCTTCCAACTTTGTTCCTCTTTTGGTAACCAAGCAGCCAAGGCACTTCTATTGTCAGTGAGTTCAAATACTTCAGATCATTTCTCCATATTAAGTAAATGACCTAGTGAACTGTTCTTATCTCTGCCTGCTGGTAAGAGTTTCCTTCACACTGTTTCTTAGACAAATTCTAAGTGGAAACAAAATGGAATGGCAAGTAGTCCATTTTTGGCTACCACTAACATATGGAAAAAGTCCAAGTTCCTTTATTCCTTATTTGGTTGTAGGAACGAACTTGTTACCTATAGGTCATAGTGAGTTGAGGGAGAAGTGATGTTATGAGCATGAAATAAAGTGGTGCCAGTGTGTATGCACATGAAGTTTATCAGAGTCCATTAATAGCCAGTCACGTAATGGGCATTGGGACAAGAGACAGGTAAGTCACTGAGCCCTGAGTTGTCGCATACGAAATGCCTGATACATATCTTCAGTGTTTCCACAGTGACTGACTTCTAGGACACATTAAAAATATTTGTGGTTTTAATTATAGGAATCATAGTACTATCAAAACTTATGGAGAAATTTACCTATTCTGAGATGTTAAGGGAAGTGAATCTTTACAAACCCTTAAAATGGAGGCAGTTAATATTAAAACGGCTATAGTTGTTTAGAAGAGAATACTAAGGGATGAATTTTAGGCAAAAGCAGGCTCAAGAGACATAGTGAAAGTATGCCTGAGAAAATAAAAAGGGTTAAAATGGGTTAAAGGATGAGACAGGGAATTCTGACAAGTTTTGAAGTACAGTGTTCCCTCGCCACTTTGCGCTTCATGTTTTGCGGCTTCAGTGCTTCGCGGGTATTTCCAAAATATTCATCAAAAAATAAAAATGAAAAAATACCACCATGTCGGCAGCCACATGGCGGAAAGGAGCGTTGTTTCATGTGGATGCGCGAGAGAGAAGGATCCCTGCATGTCAAACAAAGAGATGAGTTGCCTCAGAGTCCATCCCACGGGCTCTCATAAAGGCGCGGGATTGGTTTCCGGGGCGACATCGACCAATGAGAAAATTCCTAGGGGAAAATCCTACTTGGCGGTTTTTCAGCTTTAGCAGAAGGCTCTGGTCCCCATTAACCGTGAAAAACGAGGGACCACTGTACAGTGTCCATCTATATGGTTTGGGATCTGCTGGAAGACCTGAGCAGTTGTAATGATTAATTGTATGTGTCAATTTGACTGAGTTAAGAAGTACCCAGGAAACATTATTTCTGTGTGTCTCTGTGACAGTGTTTCTGGGAAGAGATTAATTATCATTTGAATCAGTAGAGTAGATCAGTAATATCCCCTTACCAATGTGGATGGGCATCATCCAATTGGTGGAGAGACTAAATAGAATTAAGAAGTGAAGAAAAGACAAATTTTCTTTGTCTTCTTGACTTAGAATGTCTATTTTTCTCCTGATGTTGGACATTGGATCTGCTAGTTCTCAAGCCTTCCAACTGTGGGATTTATTCCAGTGACCCGCCACCTCAGACTGGGAGTTACGCCATTAGCTCCCCTGGTTCTTGGGCCTTTTGACTCACACTGAATTATACCACTGACATTGTTGGTTTTCCAGCTTGCAGATAGTAGATCATGGGACTTCTTGGCCTCCAAATCCATGTGAGCCAATCCTATCATTAATCTCCTCACATGTATATATTTATCCTATTGATTCTGATTCTCTGGAGAGCACTAATACAGAATTGTATAGAGTACTGACATTTTTAAGACTGCTGATTTGCAGAGGACTAATTTGCAGCAATTCTTATGGATTGAAAATTCAAGCTGTTCCAGTAAGAGCTATGAACTTGAAATCTACTGGTTGTTGTTTTAATTCTCTTTGCTACCTACAGTATTTTTCCTTAGCTGCAAATGTAAGCACTGGAATAGAAGGTCTTTGAACCTCTTTCAGGATTAATTGTTATACAATTATGATTACAAATTAGAACTCTAGGATTCTGTAAATATCTACAAGCACAGGGGTGGGAAAACTGTGGCCTGCATGCCGCATGTGGCCCGCTACAGGGTTTTTTTTGTGGCCCACCAAGACATCAGATTTTTATAATACAATTTATATCTTTTCTGAAATGCAAAGTTAACTAATAAATGCAATCATTTTAAAGGTGTGGTCCTCAGCTAACCTTCTTTTCCACAAAGCGGCCCCCGAGCCAAAACAATTGCCCAACCCTGTACTAGAGGTATATTTTAAAAAAGATAGTTTCACAAGGTGTGGAAGTGTTAGCAATGCTATATAAAACAAACTCATGAGTTATGCATGTGATTCAATAGCTAAATGATCAGGTAGCAAAAATGTGACAGGGAAAGTGATCTTACAGGGTTTAGGGAAGAACTATAAGAAGTTGCATTTTTTTTTTTTAATATATTTTTATTTATTTATTTATTTTGACAGAGGAGAGAGAGAGAGAGAGAGAGATACAGAGACAGAGAGAACTGAACTGGGGGAGCTCCCAGTTCAGCATATGGTTCCGCACGGGCCGGGGCCGGGATTCGATCCCTGGTCCCTGGCGCTGCAAAGTGAGCGCTCAACCCACTGAGCCATCCCGGCTTCCCCAGAAGTTGCATTTTAATATTGTCTACATAAAGACATTTTATTTGACAGAAATGAGAAAGAAAGTGAAGAATAGCAGGTAGATTTTGCTGTTATCTGCATGTAGATATATCTGGTAGCTAGATTAACGTGTGTAGACAACGCTGTTAAAAATGTTAACCTAAGAATAATATATTGGAGTCATTGAAGCTTTCTTTACAATGATGTAAAGTTTTTAACAATTCTGAAAGATTGGTTGAAGTAGTAAAGCGTAATCAACAATAGAAAAACCCTGAACCCTTGGGTGTTAAGGAAATTGCAGTGTGTAATTGAAGGGAGAGAGAATACAAAAGAGTAAAAGTTTAATCTTTCTAATGTTGAAGTGGCATGGCAAAACCACTGCTTTGTACAGAGATTTATATAAGTGACATATAATATGACATAGGAAGAAAACTTAGGCAGGTTTTATTCAACATTTCAGTATTCAAAGTAATCATGATATAACTAAAACATTGTTTTCACCTGTCCTAAAATGGCTATGAGTTTGATAACTTTTCTATTATGGAACTGACCTTATTATTAGCAGAATTGGTCTTCACCTTGTGTCTAATAGAATGACTAGCTATCCTCTGACACTATCTAGTTACTTTCTCTTTCTTTTTTTGTATTTTTGATGTAACACTATTTGAACAATATGGTATTTGTGTATGAATTCAGTTTAGACAGGATTAATCAGGGAAGAATTCAAGCAATGTTTTTGCTCAAAAGATATGGGTCAATGATAAGATAGCAGATGACTTCAGTATGCAAATATTTTGGCTTTCATAGAGATAAGATGGATTCCAACACAAACTATTTCCACCTGCAGAGTTTTCTTAATAAAAATATGGTCATGTTATCTTTGGTCCACTTTCTTTATAAAGATACTCAATTTTCTTTACTTCACTCTAATGGCCCTGAAATGCATTCTTCATGACTAAGGTTAAGGTGGAGCTAACATCACAATATAAAACTGTAGTTTTTATCCATCTGGATTGACTTCCATCCTACTATTATCCGTATGGAAAATTGCAAAGGAAGAAGAAATATGACTTTCATTAGATTTATAAAATATACTGAAATAAAACAGAATAGATTGTCTATCAATTTGTTTATCATTCTAGACAAAGGAATGTGCCAATCATCCAACTATATATGGTTCCATATTTAATTGACTACTCCTATATATTTTCATCTGGATATGTTGGCTTATGGAAAGGTCCTTAAAAGTGATCTGTTGTTTTTATCTGGCTCTTTTCTTCCCACAACTATGGTATATTGTAAATTGTCTTGAAGAGTCTTGTTACAACGTTTAGTTCTTTAATCTCATGTCAAACTGAAGGTTAGTTTTATCCATATTAAATAAGGGTAGAAAAATAGAAGAGAAGACATTGGTCATAAACAGTGTTTAATTCTTTTTTTGGAGAAATCAATCAACTCTTTCTGTAGGATAAAGCTGAAAATGTCAAAAGCTCACACTAATATACAGTGCTATATCATTCTCGGGTTAATAAAAACAATTTATATGCAGGGTAGTGAACAAGAGGAAAGTTATGGAAAACATTTCTCACTTGAGGACAGTATACCAGATGTGCTAAGACTTATGGGAGCAATCAGAGGTGACCAGTTTCTGCAGTGGGCCTAATTAAGTAAGTTAGAGTCTGACCCAGCACTGTTAACTTATCAAGCTGTGAGAACTTCAGTGACTAAAACCAAATAAAGATCAGATAGAACCATTCAGAATGTGACTGCACTTCTTTTTTTTCTTAATAGGAACTGGATCCTCATGGAGATACTTCTCGCACTATATGGACTTCAAAAAATTAGGTATTTGAACTAGATTTATCCAGAGCTTGAGAGAAATTTTAGGAGATGCTACTTCCTCAGGATTTTTCACCAGTTATAAAACTTTACCCATCTAAAGCAAGCTTGTCCAACCGGTGGCCTGCGGGTGTCATGTGGCCCAAGACAGCTTTAAATATGGACCAACACAAATTTGTAAACTTTCTTAAAACATTATGATTTTTTAAATACATCATCAGCTACTGTTAGTGTTAGTGTATTTTATGTGTAGCCCAAGACAGTTCTTCCAGTGTGGTCCAGCAAATCCAAAGTTTGGACACCCTTGATCTAAAGAAACATCCTTAGAAGATGGTTTAGCATGTGATTAGAACTGAGACCAGAGGAACAGATTAATGGGGATCTTAATATGCTTAGTTAGGTGCTCAAGATAAACAAGAGTTGTAGATACAGTTAGAGATGCTAGGAATAAACTTTTTAAATACTACTATTAATATATGTAAAAGTTAAAACTAAGTTAGCAATTATTGAAAATTTAATGCTACCCCAAATTGTTTCAAAGGCTTTAAATATTGCATGGGTTCAGATAACTTTTCTCAGTACTGGGCTCTTCCTTTCCTTCTCCAAATATATTTATCTCTGTATTATGATACATAGATAAATCATACTCCAAATACAGGCATGTATAGTATAAAAGGAGTATCAAGTATATATAAATAAATATGCACATATCTAAGGTAATGTAATGTGCTATCCTCCTACCTTACCTTGGAATTTACACTGATATCTCAATTTGATTTGTACTAAAACGCTTCATATCCCAATGGGAGTTATACTATATCTGTGCAGCACATGCCTCAACTGTGAAACTATTTCTGCAGCTTTAGCTTGTTGCTCATCTCTGGTTTATGAAAGAGAAAAAATGGAAAGAACTGTTTATTCCTACAATCCTTCCCTCTTTATTGTGTTTTCCTATACCTCCTATCAAGTGAAGAGGGTTGCCGTCAAGAGAAGTGATTGAAGGGTTTTAAAAATTGCTTGAAATTTGAGGGTCATAGTACCTGGCCACTGTACAGAGAATTCTGAAAGCAACACAGCAATAAAGGAAGGGCCCAGTAGAGAGTAAACTGTGACTCAATGTGTTGCAAGGGGCCAGTAGGAACCCTGAGAATGGGAACCTGCCCTGAGTCTTCTCCTAAGTGACTCCACCATTTCATAGAACCACTTATGGGGTAAAGGGACACTGCAGAGGCTCAACTATCATTAAGAGGCAATGAGGGAAGGGTTCAATGTTCAATGGCAGCTACCTGGAAGATGCGTTCAGAAAGTCACTATACTCCCCTACAGAAGAAGGGCTAGACATTGTTTATGTTCAGTCCTCTTCTCCATTCCAGAATTTCAGTGGGTTAGGCAGAAATTTAAAGTTGTATATAGATTTGGTTGTGAGGATTGGCTGTGACCGCAGTAGAGGAGCTATTGTACAGGGGCTGACCCTACAGAGCAGGATTTGCTTTAGTGGGGGCTTGGTGCCTGCTGAGTCTGCCCTGTGTGTATGTGTATGTAATTTTGGGAGGTAGTTGACTGGCCACCAGGTGTATTTGTTCTTGGGCCTTTTGGGAGGGGCTCTGGTAAAGGCCAAAGTCAGCTGCTCCCTGTGCCCTGCCTGAGTCCACTTGGTATGAGCTACAAAGTGGTCTGAACATGAGTATGGGTGCCCACTTTGGCTGGGCTTGGAGTTGCCTGGGAGAGGTTAAGCTGAGAACCAACACAGGCTGCCACTAGTGCTGGGCTAGGGGCTGCTTAACAAGAGGTACAAAGCTCATAGAGGCCAGATACTGCTTGCTTAAGGTGTGTGAACCTTTGAGAGATTTTAAGAAAGTCTGCAGCATGAGGCAGGACAGGCCATTTGTACAGAAAACTACTGGAAGTGGCTTGGGTGTGTCCAAATGTTAGGTGGAGTCATGTCTCAGGGAATCACCAGAGTTTGGTAGACTGTTAGGTTGCTGGAGACTCAGATATGGTGCCTGCCTATGCTTGAAAGCTGGGTGAGGAGAGGGCTTAACAAAAAATACAGAAGTGCTAGCACTACTGTTTGGGAGAAAGCTGCTCCTCCAATCCTTGCCCTGATGTCAGACAATTCACTTGCTCCTTATATGTTCTTGGCACCTTTTGAACTACTGCCCCAGCACTGGACCTCAGAGTGAGTGAATCTGTCAGCAAGTACCGTAAGTCTGTGCACTGCAGCCCTGGTCTCGCTCAGCCACATTCTCTGCTGTTTTCATAGCCAGGACTCTTCTTCCTGGCACTGGAACCCTGGACTTGGGAGCCTGGTGTGGGGCTGGGACCCCTTGCAGCTTGGGGGGAATCTCTGCAGCTGAGATATCCCATTCAATTTTTAATTGCTACGCCTTGATGTAGGACCAGCCCATTTCATGTCTCCACCTCTCCTACTTGTCTCGGCATGGCTTCTTTTGTATATTTTTAGTTACAGGATTTCTGTTCAGCTAAATTTTAGGTGATTCTTAATGATGGTTACTCTGTAGTTTACTGGTAATTTTGATGTGGTCATGAGAGGTGGTGAGCACAGTGTTTACCTACTGTGCCATCTTGACCTAAAGCCAACATTCCTATTTATAATATATCCTCTGTAGTCTCAACAGATAAGTTCTGGGTTGTTTTAAAAATATATAAGATAATAGGCCATTAAAAATAATGACTTTAATTGAATTTAAAATTATACAATTAATATAATTTTTACTGTAGAACTTATGAAATAAGGAAAAGCATGTTAAGGGAAAAAAGTTTGTAACATCTATGGAGATCCATTGTTAATTGTGGTGTGAGTGTGTGTGCATACCTCTAAGTTAAGGTAATACTGTATAGGCAGTATTGTATTCTCTTTTGAGTCTTTTTGCCATCATTTTTCTGTCTATTTCCCTAAATCTTATACTATTCATTAAAAACACAATGTTTAATGGTGTTATATTATTACTTCACATGGCTATACATTACTTACTTACTCACTAGTGCATTGGTAGATATTTAGGTGGTTTTTTTTTTTTCAATTAAAGATAATTCTGTTCTGCGAATCCATATACATACTATTTTTTCTGGTGAGTTTCCTCTTTCCTCCTAAGAAGTAGAGTTACCAGATCAAAGAGCATACACAATTAAAAAAATACTTTTTGATACATATTGCCAAATTATTTATAAAAACTGATAGTCAAAATGCTATCCCCTGCAATTTATATTTTTGACTACTCATTGAAGTTTTAACTTTTTAATTTAATATTTATGCATTTTAATGTCTATTTTTTTGCAGAAAGAATTTATCTCATGTATTTCATTTTAAGAACTTTTTACATATTAAGCGTTCTCACAATGAGTGTGCCAGACATGAATAAACATGAAAGAAAAAAATACTTGCTTTCACAAGCTTATTTTAGCATTCTAGGTCAGAAAATAAATAATTAAGCAAGGAAAGAAGATAGTTGTTTGTTTAGACAAAGCTATTTCTTTGCATCTGAACTTCTAGAAAGAGATATGGGTACTAGGATAGAGAAGGGTGATACCTTAACAAATGTGGCCAGAGCCTAATAAGGTTTCTTAAAGGTTTTTATTAAATACATATATCATTTTATAGTTTTCCTTAGATAGGTCTTGCCCACATCTCATCATATTTCTTCCTTTGTATTTTATATTTTTGCTGTTATTATGAATAGGATCTATCTTTGTATTATGTTTTCTGAGCAGCTATAGCAGGTGACTGAATTTTTAATTATGACATCTATAATTGGAACAACGGTTAACATCAGAGTGAGCCAATTACTACAGGGAACTACTCAAAATTTCCTGTGATTGAGCCCTCAGGATTCTATCTCCCTCACTTCCTACGCTCACACTCAATATGGAAGTGTCAGAGTTAAGAGGATCTTATGATGACCACAAAGCTTAGCTTTTTAAAATGTATTTACGTTTATTAGTAGTTTATGTTTTAAAATTATCCTATGAAACCTGCTATTTTCAAATACTTTAATTTCTGTTTTGCTTTTAGTCAACTTTAAGAAACTTTAAAAAGGTACTTACACATTCTAAAAACTCACTTAATATTATCCAAGTTGCATTACATTTTTGAAACTTGTTTTCTCACAGATTTTTCTTTAAAGACAAAAAATTTAATTCATCATGATTGGATAATATGTTGACTGAGACCAAGAAGCTCTCTCTGCTTTGTGACTTCACACTTGACCAGGGATAATATAGATGGCTGTATGAAGTGGGCTGAGTGATTAGTATGTGGGAACATTATCCAGGAAAGATCTATCTTCCTATCTTGCGGAGTGTCTTCCTGTATACTGCCATGGTACCAATTACTACGTGTAGAACCTGACAGATTACTTTAGCCCAGGAAGTATTTTAGAGTCAAGGAGATACATTCTCATGATTCGTCTAAAGGTCTGCCTATGGTCTGGAGTAAAGTTTTGGAACTTTTTCTTCCAGGCATTTAAAATATTAACTTCAATGTTACATTAATGTAATGTATTAATATTTCTTGGAATAATTAATTTTTTTTCTACTGAGTTTGAATACTTTAAGTGCTTTGTGTTTTAGGGCCACTTATAAAGGGTGTCCCAAAATCCACGCAAGAAGTAATTTTGATAGAAAACACAGGTTTATAATTAAAAATTGTAAATTTTCATTGCTCAACAATGAAACGCATTGTTCTTTTGTGTAGCACTCCATTTTTAGTAACCCTGAACTGTCAGCTGTCACGCTGTCTTTTTTTTTTGTTGTTGGCAACACTTTACCGCACAAATGACACAAAATTCAAATCTTGCATGAATTTTGGGACACCCTTTATGTTTATTATATTTTTCACAGGCTTGAAAAATGTGTAAACATAATAACAAGAGAATATTGATGCCATAATTTTCTTTTCTCACTGTACACCACAGAACCAACTTAAGGGTAGGGATAAATGTTTGCCTTCTGAAAACCAACCCAAAGCCACCGACAAGTACCTCCCGTATATAAATCATTTCCTTTTGTATGTTCCCACATTGTTTCACACTCTACTGTCATTGTGCTTAATAGCGTAGTTTAAAATTATTTATTTATCCGACTTTTTTAAACTTAAATTGGTCTTATTTCTCTTTATGTTTTCTTAAAATCCCTATTGTAGGGCAAGGCATATGGTAATTGCTTATTGAATGAATTAATAATTCATTGAACAATCTTTTTTTTTGTTCTCACATCATTTCTGAACTTGATCAACATCAGAGCCTGCCAAATGTTCTTATAAACTATTTAATTCTATATTAAGTTACTAAAACAAACATTTTTTCTTTTAAAAAAATGGTTGTTTTCTCTTAAAAAAAAAGGTTGTTTTCACTGTGCTTCTCTTCAACTTACCGGATAAATTCATGTTTGGTTTGATGAGTAAGTGTATTTAGACATTCATCTGGCATGCTTGAATAAATTCCTCTAAGATGATAGATCAGTGTACTGTTTTAAAGTAATAACGTAGCACGTGGAATTCATTCTGACAGCTTCTAGCAGCAGCAACAGCTAACATTCATATAACATTTACTATGTGCCAGTCTAGTAGCTAACTTAAAACCACTTGCCAGGTGTGATTTAAGGACTTTCCATATTTTAATTTGTTTAATTCTCTCATTAGCACTTTGTGGCTGGTATTACATATGAGAAAAGTGAAGCTGGAAGGAGTTAAATGAAGTACCCAGGTTATGTACTTGGTAAGTAGTGCAATAAGTTTTAGAAGCTAGTCCATCTGGCTTCAGAGATTATGATCCTGACTACTAAGTTGAAGACTCTTCAAAGACTCCACTATTTTAGATCACGTTTAAAACGTGACCCTGAGGAAGAAAAATATGTTAAGTGACAGAATTTTATTGATATAATAAACTTCTAGGTAATGAATCACACGATCACACTGTAAGCAAAACATTTTGAGTTGAAAAGTGGCACATAGAGTGCCCATTGCAGTTTGTAATGGCCTAATCTAATAAAAAATTTTGAACAAATCACACTGTAGGATCTGCAGTGTTCTTTTACATATAAGTGTGGGTTTTTGTTTTTGTTTTTGAGCCAAGACTAACTAATTAGTGCTAGTTAAGAAAGACTGTCCACCTGGGTTTTCACTCCTCTTCACACCCCTAAATCATCCTGAATCTTGGCTAAAGGAAAAGGGTACCCGAGCCTGCCAGCCCATCCTTTGTGCCTCTTAGTTTGTCCCCTGCCATCTGTCTGACAACATTACTGCCTCTCACCCAAGACCACTCCACCTCCCACCTTCGGCCCCCAGTTTTTAGTGAACCTCACTATGGCCATTTTTTTGAAGTCACTTTTAGTCCTTATTTTATCTGGTTAGAAAAATATTTTAATAACCAATTAGAACATAGAAATAGTTTTATCAACATTGTCATAGGAATAGTATAGATTATAGAATGAAGCAATTAGGAATTGTTTTGAAGAGTAGAAGGAAGAACTTTCTTACCTAACAACTGTGTTTACCAGAAATGCACTTTCACTCAGATATTGTCTGTAAGACCATATTGCTATTCCTGAAGGTGTACTATCAAATAGTAACAGATATTATATTAT
>PVKE010040261.1:0-14664 GCA_004027555.1 Craseonycteris thonglongyai
TCTCTCTCTCTCTCTCTCTCTCTCTCGCTCTCTCTCTCTCATCAAAAACAATAAATAAATCTTAAAAAAAAAAAAAAGAATATACCTTCAACTAACTGTAGCTTCTGAGTAGCCAGCCCACTCAATTTCTCAAGGCAGAGTGTTTTGAACACTCGTCAGGTATCCAGCTTAGTGATCAGAGATTCATTCACCTTTCATCTCTCCACAACCGGGGAGAAAGCATTTTTCTAAGTCATTAATTACATGCCAGAAAAACACTGGAAGTTGTCATTACTATAGCTAGCATCCTGCTCCCTGGTTCTCCCAACCAGAAATACTCCAGAGAGGTGATGATGACACCTCGCTGGATAACACTGTTAAATTGTGAGAGATGAGCAGCCCTTTACCAGCATAGTCACTGTCTTAACTTCAAGGGCTGGACACCTGGCTTGTGTGGCTCCCAACAGCACATGCTGGTGAGGAACAAGAGGAAGCCAGGAGCAGATGGAGCCATCGCTAAGGAGGCAACGGCCCCTGCACACCTGCTCTATGAGGCAGGAATCCAGTCTAAGTTTCCAACATAATGAGGAACACTGGAGGCTCATGCTACTCATACCTGCAGCAGGCAGACCCACCTGGGTCCAGGGAGGCAAAGCAGCAGAAGGTCCAGACACGTCCAGCTTCAAGCCACACAGTACTTTTGAACGTCTGTTTAGAGCAAGAGCTCAGGCAGCATCTGACTTCCCCGGGCCGCCCCCCGCCCCTGCCACACACACAGAACAAAGCTGGCTGAAAGCTGGATGTGCTTTCTAGACCTCCCCCTGTAGGCTGGGGTTCAGGGGAGGGCTCCAGGTCCAATAAGCCAGTCAGAGTGGGTCACCTTGCAGGGGGCAAGTTATACTCAGCACAGCACCCAGTTCCTAGGGCACCAGGTAGGTTTCAACAAAACAAATCCCAAACCTCACTTCCTAAAGGAGCTGAGGTACCTAATGTGCTCCACAATGGGAATGAGGGCATCAAGAGAGAGCCAATGAAAACCCACCTTCCCTAACAAAATCAGCAGTCCTAAGGGACTAGCGGCTCTCTACATACATTAGTTGTCCTCAGGAGAGTCCATTATTTAACATATAGAAGCTCCTAAATTCAAATAATGTTTATGAGTTGTCACAGCTAAGACTCAAGCTCTCCCTAGAACAGAATCCCATCAGCCCAGCCACCTGCAGCCAACGAGGTGAACGAGGGCGCGTCACTCTCAGCAGCCTCGCCTGCCCACGGACACACGCAGCTCTGTGCTTCTCTGCAAGGGGCTTCCCAAGCACACTACACCCATGGAGGGGCTGCAATCGACACATGGAAGCAAAGAAACCAACCAAAATAAACCTTTCGATCAGTAAACTAACAGTGCTTTACTCATCATGCAAAAGGGAAGGGTAGCAAATATAGAATAGAAGGTGTGGTACGTTACCCAAAAGCCCTGCTAAAGACCGCATGTCCTTCTCCATCAGCATGTAAATCTCTTCCTCCGAAAAGCGGCCAATGCCGTGGCCGTGCATCTCGCGTTTCACAATTCCTTTCGTTATGTGGCACACGACCCACCTCAGCAGGTTGCTGAAGGGACCACCACCACTAAGAGAGAGCATCTTCTGGGTCTCATTGAGATTGTCCACCCACTGGCAATAAGCTAATGTCCTGGAATTGTGTGGAAACAAGTTACTACTATGCATTGGATACATACCAGCTCCACAAGGTCAATTTCCAACCAGGAGCTCAGAATTTAGCACACTCTGGGGGAACTGAATCATTGCAGCTTTTATAAAAACAGCCGTCTGCATGGCAGATATTAAAACAGGCTCGAGTCAGTGCCTAGACGTAAGGCCTGTGAGAGACACAGTAACAAATCCAGATAACGATGCCATGCTGTCATTCCAACAAACCTCGCTTGGCACCCACCCTCAGACCCTCCTCCTCTCCCACACCACAAGGCCAAGCTTCTGTTTTGTCTTAGGCAACCCCACAGAAAACAAGTTGAAAGGTTTTTAGGTAGGTAGTGTGCACCCGTGGGGACATTGGGGAAGTGGTAGCAGCGACCGGGGTGCTGGCTTTATTTTCTTTCTTGATCAAAGCAATGTTATACGGGTATATGCTCTGTGTTAATTAAGCTGCACATTTTTGTTCACTTTGTGTATGCCCTTTATATTTCATAATATAAAATGATTTTTTTTAAGAAATTTTCTTGCCGTGTGACAGAGTTAGGGAGTAGGTATACCTGCCCATATTTATTATAAACTATATAAATTATAAATATTATGTTGATGAATTGCTCTCCAGACAGTCAACTCTCTGCTTCAGGTTGTTCTCCAGGACTCCAACGTGAAGACAAATAGCAAAGGAAGTTGGTGCCATCGTTTTTCCCATCTGAGTGGTGCTTGTGGCAAACTCACCCACGCTGATGTTCCTATATAATATGTATGGACATGTAAGCAGCTATTCATTCTTCATGTATTGTGTGGCAGCAATACTCAGGTCTTTGCTGATTCTGTTCTCTGAACCTGTGTGACTGCAAGACTATTTTTAGGGTTGATAGTGTTGAGTGTCAGTAAATAGAAATCAAAAGGGTTTCCTACAAAAGGCTGAAAAACATGTAGCTGTGGGGGTATAGTCATAATATATTTAGTTTTTCCTCATAATGAGCAATAAAAGCTGTATTAGCAGTTATCTCTACTCCTAGTATTGGCTGATATAACAATAAAGGCCACTTCCAAAAAATTAGAAGAGTGAAAAATATTTTTACAGAGAGAACACAAGAGATGATAGTGAATTGTAACTACTTTCCACCTCAAGGATAATACAAACAAAACCTGGAAAAGAACCCTGAAATTTTGATCATTTTATAACACTCTGTGTCTTTCAGTGTTCTTTCCTCTACAAAATAAAGGAAAAACAAAACACAGATTTCCCTAAATTTTTAAGCATTCCTGATTTTTACTGAAAATTTCTATAATCAACTTCAACTTGCCCTCTGGATTACAACCACAAGTTTTCTTTATTACCTTTTTAAAGGAATGACTACAAATTTTGTTAGAAAGCTCTGTAAACCTCATTTTTATAAGTCTCTCAAAATAAAGTATAGAAGAGTGAAGAAAATGATTTTGCTGAAAAGAGGAAAAAGTACATCACAATGGTGACTAATTAATGTGTACACTCAGAGTAGTCAATGGAGTTTTCGATATAAAAGATCTCACACTTATTCTAGCAGATTCTTTAAAAATATTGATACTAAATGCTTTCCTATGTGCCCTTCTTTTTACACCTGCAATTAAGTAATTTAGGTGTCAACTTTCACATTCCATTAGAATAATTCAACACTTCCATTCAATATAATTGTACTAGATCTAAATTCACAACAAAACGGTTATACCATCCTTGATCATTTTGAAAGTCAGGGATCTGAGAATAAAAGTAAATTATGCTAAATTAGGCATGGCCCAGTAATAACAGCACCCAGGAAGCATCTAAAGTGTAAAAACAAGAGGGGTACGGTGGTTCTAAACTGATTTGTAGGCAAATGACTTCAGTTTCGTCATAAGCATAATTGATCTTGCAGGCCAAGCAGAAGCTCACAAGGCGACAGAGAGGGAGAGGAAGCGTGCAGATAGGGCCTCGGCTGGGCGATGCACCGTGACAACAGCAGCGCCGGGGGGTGGGGCTCAGGGTGCCCCAGAAAGCCTGTAAGTGTCGGAGGCTGGCAGGGTGGACAATGATCTAGCCAGCATGGGTCTGAGGGAAAGGCAACTAAACTTTATTTTGAAAGCAAAGTGTAACCACTTGAAGGGTTTCAAGCAGACAAGAAACATAATCAGATTTGTGGCAATGTGAAGGAAGGGCTGAAAGTGGAGACACTGGCAGAGGGGGGCTGGCAAGAAGACCATGGCAAGACCAGGCAAGAAATGAGGCACTGAACTAAGCTGATGGCACAGGGGATAGTGAATGGGGAAAGCATAGGAAAAATATTGATATATAAGGAACAGACCAATAGATGTACAGGATTAGGTATCAGGAGAAATTAGGTATTTTCTCCCAGCCTGATGGCTTAAATGGATGATAATGCTATTAACCAATACTGGCAGTATGCAAGGCAAAACAGACTTCATTAATAAAAGATCAGTCAACTTATGCATTTGAAAGTCCCATGAAACCCCCAAACTGAGGGCGTCCTGAAGGTTGAAAACTCAGGAGATAGGTTTAAACTCAAGATAAAGGATTTCTAAGCAGGGGCATCAGTGGCCATTTTAAAGTTGTGAGAGGAGATGATGTCACCTCAGGAAGGTTCTAGGGTAAGGAGTTGGGTTAGGGGAACCTCAGTTCAGGACAAGTTAGGAGACAAGATGGCCTACTTGGAGAGAAGTAGGGATACCATTCTGTCTGGGATGGAGAGAAGGGTGACGCAAGAAATGGGGGGCTGCAGAGAGGTTCAGCGTTCCTGCCTGCTGACGTCAGTCTCCACTGCAGAGCAGAAAATGAGGGCACGTGCAGAAGATGAGGACACTCGTACAGCAACGGGGAGGTTCAGAAGACTAATGGACTAGAGTGGCAGAGGAGGAGCTGGAAGAGGCAGCTGTCTAGACCACACAGCAGAGCGATAGGGGCCCCCACCAGGGCAATGGTGTCCGGTTCTCTACGTGCCTTAGCAGGCTGAACACGGCACGGAAGCAGGAATACTGAGTTGATTCAGAATGGTGCAGCTTAGATAGCCTCAGAAACTGTCTGCCCTGCTCTTGATTTCTTTCCTCTCTTTTCCAACTTGGGCCCAATACGGTAGAAGCAAATAAAGGCCAGGCAGTTTCTTTCAGAGTCAAGGCCCATGGAGTATATATAAAGTTTAAATACCAAAGAAAATGGGTGTTTCGTGGATTCCCTAATCCATTAGTACAGGTCAAAGACATCATTGACACTTGCTTTCATATCATTACAAACTTGAGTACACCTTGTCCTGCAACCACACTTCTGAAAACTCTGTCCTCATAATGGGGCTTCCACCCAAACTACTCTTTTCCAAGTTCACAATCTCTCCTTGTTTCAAAATCCAAATCAACCTTTTTCCCCTAGGTAATCTTTCTTAAACTCTCAATAGCAGTGATGTCCAACCCTTTGGCTTCCCTGGGCCACATTGGAAGAAGAATTGGCTTGGGCCACACATAAACCACACTAACACTAACAACAGCTGATGAGCTTTAAAAAAAATCGCAAAAAAATATCTCATAATGTTTTAAGAACTTGTGTTGGGCCTCATTTAAAGCCATCTGGGCCACAGGTTGGACATTCCTGCTCTATAGCATCTAACACTGTGGGCATCTTTCTTAGAATTCTGCCTTATCTTACATCTCCACTGCTTTTCCTCTCACCTCTTACATGTTCTCAAGATTTTTACCTTTATTCCTTCTGTCTTCTTATGCCTCACTCATAGGACAATCCATTTCCCACCCATGATTTCACCAATGACACCAACTCTGTGTCCACCCTAAACCTCAGTCCTCAGACCCATGGATCCTTGTGAGGGGTGCTCTGGAGCTGTAAGCCAACATTTCCAAAATTGGACTCATCATCTCCCTTCCCTCCATATGTGCTTCTCCTCACCCAAGCCAGAAAGAAGCCCAGGAATTACTCCTCAACACTCCCTAGCCTTCACTCCTGACAGATAGTCACCTGGGAATTTGCCCTTTTCTCCAACTCAAGTAAGACTGTAGTTCACCCCTGTATCATATCTCATCTCTGAGGACAGTGTACTCCTAGCAGGTCTCCTAATGTCCCCTCAAGGCCCTCCAGAAATCCACATGCCCCAATGCAGCCACAAAGAGCTTCCTAAAACACAAATCTAATCTTAACATGCTGCTGCTCTAAGTCATTCATTAACTCCCATGACTATTTCACCTGGCACACCAGCCCCCTCCCCACGGTCCGACCCATCACACCGCACTGCCTCCCAGGTACCACCATATAGAAGTATATGTCCCTCCCAAATGCCTCTAACCTGCAGATGCTGCTCCCTCTGCCCGGATATCCTAATCTTCCCCTACCCCCCAGCCACTTCGCCTGCCATTCTGATTGTCCTTAGATTCTTTTGTGACCCCATCTCCTCTGGGAAGCCTTCCCCTCTTCTCTCCAGCAGTTGCTGGCTGCCTTCCTTGTTCCTTCAAGCTCTCTCCTAGCACTGACCATTACAAAGGCTCAATGTCTCCCTCCAGTCTGGGAGCCACTTGAGGTCAGAGATAACATCTCATCACCTTGCTTTGCCCCGTGGTGTCTGGACACTACTAGTCACTCATTCACTGAGTTTGCTGGAAGAATGAATTATTGATTGAATGAAAAGAGGCTTCACTTCTGAGCCAGCTACTACTGAGTAGTATTTCTGAGGGAGGACAAGATTTAAACAGAAAAAGGAAAGAGCTGAAGTGCCTATGAAGGATGAAGAGGGGCTGCCGCTGCTCTCTTCTGAGATCTGTGTCACTCTCCACTGGGAAGAGGCCCACCGCACAGTCATAAATTCTTTACTGGAGAGTGGGGAAGGCCAGTTTGGAAAGTATGCTAGGCTAAGCGATGAAAATAGTTTACCATTCTGACAATCTATTTTAGGAAGTCGATATTCATGTTCTTTATTACAATGAATGTATCTGATCTCTCCTGCAAAATGGGATCAGAGGTTTTGTTTGCTGGCTTGTTTGTTTGTTTGTTTGTTTGTTTTAATAATTATCTTAGAACAGAAGAATAAACTCTGCTCAAACATGTTTAAAGGAGGTCAAGAAGAAAGAAAGAACAAGTCGAACCTATGTATTTTAATGAAGATATCTCTTATTGTAACCAAACATGAGACCTGGCCCAGAGCAGAAACAAATATCAATGTGTGGGAAACTGCAAACCAGTTAGCTGAGTGAAGCCAGGCAATGGACTTTCCAACCATGACAATGTCTTTCTCATGTTGTGCTACACAACTGCCATATTTTGTTTGTACTCTACATGCTCAAGGGTGCAGGAGCATATAAGCTTCTGTAATAGCCTTACATTTCACAGGCATTAGATTAACTCCTCCAGATGGGAGCCATCACTGCACCTAAAACTGGGAGGGAAGGATCAAAGGAGAACACAGGAATAGAGCAGTAATCAGAGAGACAATCCCCTGGCTTTTAGAAAAGATGTTCGGTAGTTCATTTTATTAACTCTTCCCACCTCCCTAGTCATTGAAACTACATTAAAATTATGGTCAACATAGAAGCAAATTTGAATTCCCTGTTCTAATGCCTAATTTATTTTATTGTTTTTGACAGAGACAGAGAGACAGAGACAGGCAGAGACAGAGAGAAGAGGGAAGGCCCAGGGAAGTCTCCATAGTTGTACATCAGTTTTCGACACAGTTTTGTTCCACACAGGTGGGCAGGGCCACACAAGGTAGGAATTGGGCTGGGGGTCTCCCACATGGGAGGCACGCTCCCTAGAACCAGGGGCTGAACTGGGTGGGTGAGAACTGAACTGGGGGCCTCTCTAGCGGGAAGCACACCCCAGTTCAGCATAGGGGTCTGCACGGACAGGAGCTGGGACTCAATCCTCGGTTCCCAGGGCTTTATTCCCCGGGGCTGCAAAGTGAGTTCTTAACCCACTGAGCCATCCCGGCTTTCCCTAATGTCTATATTTTTATGGGTGACAATGTTATGACTAGACAGTTTGACAACTATGCCCCACACACTACCCTATAGAGTTGGAAGACTCTTGAGAACTCACAGATGTCCACAAGGGACTGTATGTCACACAAAAAAAAGCAATGGTGTCTGATACCAAAAATCAATTTCATTCCAGTGATTTGACCCTGTGTCTCTCAGACTTCCCTTTAAACCAACTGCCTTGCACTGGATCTAACTTAAGCATTCAGTGGAACAAAAGAGATAAAAATCTGTCTTCTTCATCTTCCATAATAGCTTTTTTAGAAAAGCAAATATCACATAATCATATGGTTTCAAGTGCAAGAAAATAACTGGGCATGCTTAATTGAACAGACTGAAAACAAAGTTTCAAAATTATGTGATGTGACATACTAATGATGATAGCTTTCCATTGGCTTTGCTCTTCAGAAAGTCATACCTGAAGTAAAATACTTTTAAAGTTCCCAACTCAAATAAACATATCTGAAAACTGCAGTTAATTGAATCAATTGATTCCACCTCTTCCACCTCTGTATATACCATACTGATACAACCTTGGAGCTTATGGATTGTCAAAATTTAATAAGTTCTCATGGAAAGTTCATACTTAAATATTTTCCTACATATTGTGGTCAGTTCCCTATGATGGCCCATTTCCACAGGTACACAATTGGTGTTTTTTGCCTCTGAAACTAGCAAAAGGGAAGGAGGAGAGGAGCCTGAAGGAGAACAGTCCACAAATTCTTTGCCTCAGGTATTTTCTTAACAGGAGGGGTCTTTTCTCCATTAGGATTCAGAGCTTTTGAGAAAGCCTGTTCAACATCTCCCCAAAGCAAAAGTTGGCTAAAGGTTTGGAAAACTTACGAAACCTGGCAATGGCTGTTTTTTCTTCCACTGCTAGAGACTTAAGGGAATTGGAGGAATTAGAAGATTTTTTTTTTTTTTGGAAAGTCACTGTATATTTGCATCACAATCAAGACCTAACCTCCCACCGTCTCTATTTCTTCCCCAAATTAACTATTGAGGAGATAAGAATGAGAAATAGTAGCTAACCCAAAAAGTATTTTCCTAATTTAAAAAGAGAGAATAAAAGTCTATGTATGACCCACACAACACCCCAAGCACTTGCAGGTTTGTGGTCTATAAAATTAAGATTCTTCCCTACAAGGGTACCACCTCCTAGCTTTCCCACCCATCTCCACAACCACCCTTCCCTCGCCCACCACACCCTGCCCCCTAGCAGGTATTAGCAGGAGCCTGGGTAGAGAAACAAGGGAGGAAAGAGCAGAAGATGAAGGTCTAGCAGGAAATAGATATATATAAAAGGTTGCACACATCTACAAGAAGCAGAAATGGGCAGGACTTGGGAATCATGCAGTATCAAAGTCTTCCTAGCTACTAAAATCAAAGAATTGTAACAAAAGTACCAACTAAAATGTAAGATTTTCAACTTCTTTTCAGGCCACTGACGAAGTGCTAGCCCCCCACATTAACGGACTCATCAATCAAATATAGTAGTGCTTTGGGGGGCCACATCAAAGGAAGGCAGTGAGGGTCAGGGTGGTGGCCCTGTGCTGGGTCTTCGTTTCCCTCAGTCACTGCAAATTGGAGACTAGAACCTGGCAAGCAGGTGAGACAGGTTCTGCCCCACAGGCCTTTCTTTGAGGCGAAGCACATGAAATACAGGCGTACGTTTTCGGCCACACTGCAAACCCCTGCACTCTTTGAGATGGGAGGTCCAGCAGTTCTGCACAGGTATGACTATAAGGAAAATGCCTGCGTTCATTCCAGAAACACTGATTACTCCCACACAGATCTGCATCCCTGCCTCCACTCTCTGCCTGCTTGCCTCCTTGCTCCCATCCCATCACCTCTACAGCGAATGCGGGAAGAGAGCAGTGCTTCAGGTCAGCCCTGGAGTAAACTGAGCCAGAATTGGAAGTACAAAGAGGAAAAGAAAAACAGAGGGTCACTTAAAATCCAAGAGACCGAATGCAAGCTTTTCATTTAGAAAGAGAACTGAATGGATAAAATAGGAAGGGGAAGGGGAAGAACCTTCCACAGTCAACCCCACACTAAGTATGCATCTCTCAGTAGGGTTGGTAAAAGCTACTGAATGAACTACTGACCCCGCCCCCGCCCCCCCCAAAAATGGGCTTAACAATTCTTAATTAAATCTTTGGAAAAGTTGGCAGGAATCAGAGAGAAATTCTCTTTTATCTACTGGGGTGTAGAGAAAGGTGCTAAAACTCCAGAAAATGATTAAAGAAAAAGGGGGAAAACCCACATGGCAATGAGTTTATAAAGCAAGAAGAACTATGTCTATTTAATTCACATGGTGTCACAAACAGCACAATACCATGTGCAGAACAGAACAAGGCCAACGCATGTGTGTGTGCATGCGTGTGTGTGTGTGTGTGTGAGAGAGAGAGAGAGAGAGAGAGAGAGAGAGAGAGATGCTTCAGACTCAGGGAGTACAAGTTCGAAGTCAGGCGATTAGGGCAAAGACACTCAGAGAGCAGCAGTATGCCTTACTTCCAGAACACAGAGATGCTCTTGTCAGCTGACAATAATCTTTCAAAGCTGGCGTAATTTATTTCACCTAAGACTCCTGACTTAGATATTTGTTCCCTTCTCTGCATACCTGATGTAATATTGCTTTCATTCAGCACTTTGTACTGGTAAAGAGCCCGATCTATTAAAATATCTCCCTCACCTTCATGATTTCTAGTCTAGATCAGGGATCAGCCAAGGACAGCCCATGGGCTAAGAAATTTTTACATTTTTAAATGGTCAAGAAAAAAATCAAAAGATAATATTTTGTATTAAATTAAATTTTTAGTGCTTTTACTGAAACACAGCTGTGCTTATTCATTTGCATGTCTTCTATGGCCCCTTTTGCACATCAGCAGGGCAGGGCTGAATACAGTTGACCGACCCCTTAACAACATAGGTTTGAACTGCATGGGTCCACTTGCACATGAATTTTTTCAATAAATATATATAGTACTACAAATGTATTTCCTCTTATGACTTTCTTAATACATTTCTTTTCCCTAGGTTATTTTATTGTAAGAAAACAGCATATAATACAAGTAACATTTAAAATGTGTATTAATAGACTACCCGGTAAGTTATTCGTAAGGCTTCTGGTCAATGGTAGGCTATCAGTAGTTAAGTTTTGGGGGAATCAAAAATTATACGTAGATTTTCAACTGCATAGGAATTGGTGTCATTACCCCATATTGCTCAAGGATCAACTGTAGTTACTACAGAGACACATGACCCATGACGCCTAAAATATGTATGAGCTGGGCCTCTACAGAAAATGTCAACCGTGCTCGAGATACCTAAAAACTTAGTCATAACTTTGACCTCTGAGTCAGTCCGAATGCTGAAAACTTTTGAAAAGTTTTCAAATGAAAAGGTTTTGGGAAGTGAGTGTCTGAGAAGTAACACAGAACTTGGCTTAGCCCAAAGGATGGGGACAGGCCCTGGGCACTCACTCACCCAGCACCCAGGGGACTCACCAGTAGAAGTGCTCCTCCACCATCTTCGTCACTGCCCTGGAGATCGCTCTTTCATGAGGCCCAAGGTTTTTGTTTAAATTCACTCCAAGCTTCTCTTCCAGAAAGTCAATTATGAATTCTGTGCCAGAAACTTTTTCATGATTATATTCAATCCAAGGCATTTTCCCTTGAGCAGAGAGTTTTCCACCAAAATAGTTCTAAGCAGAATAAATTTTAAAAAGATAAAAACAATGTTTTATTTAAGTTTCACTGTATAAATAATAGAAACAAACATTCCAAATGTATATTTGATACTGACTGTTCTACTCAAGTGAAGGTACTTAGCACATAAACTCTTTAAAAATGGTTACTCTTGGACAAATAATTTACCTCACATGCCAATACACTTTACTCCAATAGATTTTATCATGGTCTCTGGCTTATTGTTAAGGAGAGAGAGGATAGAGGGAGAGACAGAGAGAGAGAGAGGATGAAACAGAAAGGGAGAGAGAGGGAGGGAGAGAGAGGGAGAGAGAAATATTCAAAAGAAAAGAAAGCATAAATCCATGCAAAGACCTGTATACAAATGTTCATAGAAGCTTTAGTTGCAATTGTCAAAAACAGAGAAAAGAAAGCAAATGCCCATCAAGAGGTAAAAGACTACGCAAATTCTGAAATTTAACAGTCAAATTCTGGTATAACCTTACAATGGAATACTATTCCACCAAAAAAAAAGAATAAACTACTCTGATACAATAACATGGGTGAATTTCAAGATAATGTTGCTAAGTAAAATAAGCCTGACAAAAAGAGTACTTGCTATAGAATTCAATTTATGTAAAACTCTAGAAAACACAAACTAATCTATGACAGGAGCCAAACATCACTATCTTGACTGTGGTGGTGTTTTCATACAAATTTACATATGCCAAAATACATCAAATTATATACTTTAAATATGTGCAATTTATAGTATGCCTATTATATGGCAATAAAGCTGTCTCCTCTTTTTTTGAAAACAGCATTAAATTTTAAGTACAGCAGTCCTCTACATCTTTAAACTGTTTCTCTAGAGTAGGGGTCAGCAAACTTTTCTATAAAGGCCCAGATAGAAAATGTTAGACTGGCCACGCGGTCTCTGTCACAACTCCCTGACTTCGCAGTGGTAGATGCAAAGCAGTCACAGATGATACATACATGAATGAGAGGGACAATAAAAAGTAGTGTGTGGGCACTGAAATGTGAATGTAATAAAAGACAAAAGATTCTTTTCCTTTTTACTTTTTTCAACTAATTAAAAATGTGAATATCGTCCTTAGCTCACAGGCCTGATGTGGCCGGCAGACCCACAGCCTGCCCACCTCAGCTTAGGGGCACCCATATACCCTCATCACCTCCTAGGGAAACAAAATTAAACTTCAGAAACCATTTGCACCTAACCTTGCACAAGAGGATGGCTCCTTGCAAACGTGCATGATGACAGAAAGACACATGAAGGCCCCCTTCTAGGAGACTCCTGGTCAAATCTTCTTTTAGACTGCAAACCAAAATTTGCCAAGAAATGAAAAAAAATGACTGTTTTGTGTGTTTTCTTGTATGAGAAATCATTAGGATTAACAAAGGTGACTATTGCTCTAATTGTTCTTACTTAACATCACACTAAGATTTGTGTGTGCCTTCCCCAAAAACCAAATAGTACGTATCATCACGGGTATTATAAAAATATAGAGTGTTGCAAAGTTTCTAAGTTTCTCTGTATCTAAGATATGCTTGCATGTTGTGTGGGTATGTGGGACCACTGACTGTGGCCTGCAGTAAGATAACAGGCTTATGGCTAGATATGACAGCCTTAAAGGCAGTTCCCCATCTATGCCCACAGGACTGGGATTGGTCTGTGTTTGCGGGTGCCAGGCTTCCCGGACCTTTGAGGAAACACCACCTCTTTGGAAAGCTGAACAGTAGAGCAGGTACTACCTGAACGTTGCTTACTGCTGTCTTTGACACAGAATAATGGGACTTTGCTCTCCGTCTCTTGGTGTCTTGATACTTTATCTCATTGCTTATTCTAAATAAATTCACTACAGGCCCTGCCTGGAAAGGGGAGTTATTGGGGCTGCTGTAGCCATAATGCCCCCTAATGTTAACCAGGAGAAATGTCACATATCTCTAAAAGGTGCTAATACATCTGACATTCTTGTAATTTATACCCTAAAGATGTAAATTTGCCATATACCGTAGCACTAGTTTCAGATTTCTAATACCACCCACATCCTCCTGGCATATCCCCTTCTGGACCCCTGTCATTCCCAAATGCAATCTATCCTCCACACCACCACCAAAGGAAACTGCAATGCAAAGGAGTTGTAAGACCTCGACTGCTTAACATTATCCAATGGCTTTAATGGATCAAGTCTAACCCCTTTCACATAGCA
Organism: Craseonycteris thonglongyai; assembly: GCA_004027555.1. NCBI lineage: Eukaryota > Metazoa > Chordata > Mammalia > Chiroptera > Craseonycteridae > Craseonycteris > Craseonycteris thonglongyai. Next base: position 13,609 of record PVKE010040261.1, read on the forward strand.
GTCTAGGCCCACACCATGTAGCCCAGGGGTGTCCAATCTTTTGGCTTCCCCAGGCCACACTGAAAGAATTGTCTTGGGCCACACATAAAATAATTCACTAACACTAGTGATAGCTGACGAGCTAAGAAAAAAATAATAAATCACCAAAAAATCTCATAAAGTTTTAAGAAAGTTTACAAATTGCTGTTGGCCACATTCAAATATGTCCTGGGCCGCATTCGGCCCTCAGGCTGTGAGTCAGGCATGCTTGATCTAGCCACTCCCCACCTACCCTGCCTCCTTACTTACTATCAGTCCCTTTTGTCTCCTAAATTTCTAACTACCTTCACTAACCAAGTTGACGTCTTTGCCACGTCTCTGACTTTGAGCATACTTCACTTTTTATAGGAATCCCTTCCCACACTCTTCACAAAATGTTGTCCATCCCAAAAGTTCAGTTCAAATTTCATCTTGTTAGCGAACTATTTCCCCAAGGTGCAGCCACTGCCTACCTTTCCTCTATGCAGCCAGTGTGTAGTGTATAGTGCCCACCCCTCATAGAATTTCTGTTCACACATCTGCCTTTCCCTCTAGACTACCCTCTCCCTGGGTACTTGGTACATTTTTATCTAGACAACTTTTCTAAATTAGAGTAGTAAAAATTAATGATCAACTCTTACAGAAATGAAAGTTTTAGTATGTTTTCATCATAAAAATTCTATTTTGCTTATGAGGTAAAAAAGCAGGAGACAAAATTTTAGAGACACTAGCATTATATCTAATTAAAAATTAAATAAATTGAAAAATATTTTTAAAAGGAAACATTAAACTGTCAAGTCACTGGCAAGACTATGGGTGAGATGCAGGTGATCTTTTCTTTTCCATGCATTTCAATTTTTCTGAATGTAGCTACTATACTACTTTTAAAATAAAATAAAATATATATATATACATTTTTAAATAATACCTACATTTATACAGGTATATATTTATATTATATCATATACATGTAATAATTTATTTAACTTCCTTAAGTGTATTAAAGAAATCCTGGTCTATTTTTATTTAAGCAATTGT
>PVKE010040262.1:0-14665 GCA_004027555.1 Craseonycteris thonglongyai
CTCATCTATCCAGTCTGAAAAACTGCCACCTAGAAACAAAGTTACCAGAAACATGGCTGCCTTTCATTTTGCCCAGTTTATGAAAACCTGCTCATACTGCTATGCTTCTGATTTTGGTTTCTACTTGAAATAATTCTGAAGTCTAAAACTACCTACCTCATCAGGCATCTTGTTATTCAGAAATTAAATTTTCACCCAAACTAGTTTACATGTGTCAGCTTTTCTTCATTAAACATTACTTGTCTAGCATTTTTACATGACATCAATTTTCTACTTCAGGTAATAAGTTAAATAGATCCAGGAAAGGAATGGAGAATAAATTTCCTGAAGACTATTGGGTATCATCTCTAGCCACCAATTCACAAACCACAGTGGTCTCTGATCTGGCCAGGATCCTACCCAGGCAATCATGAAGTCCTCCATTTTCTTGCCTCGTGTGTTAAATAATTGCCAAGTGTCTGGCAGGAGTTAATAGAAAAACACCCAAATAGCTCACATCAGTATATACCATACACTGTTCCATGTGGCATAATTACATGTGTATAAACTCCAATCAGAAGTTAAGCAGGGTTTTGTCTCTTGGATTCATCATTTAACATTACAATATAAGAGAAGTGGTCAATAAATTCATGGAATGTGGTGTTATCAGGGAGGTGGGAGAACTAGTCCATATAGTTTGATTGTGTGACTTATTATTAGTATATATGCCAAATATAAGCCTACTTACATCTGTGTTCCTTCATATATCACCAAAGAAAACCCCAAGTATGGATAAAGTTGAGTTTTGTGCCATCATTAAGTTTCTCATAAAACAAGGAAAAACAACTCAAACCATTTTGGAAGAAACATTCGTGGTTTACTGGAACTGTTGCACTGGGGAATCCATAAATTGTAAGTAGCACAGCCTTTTCACACAAGGCAGATTATCGATCAAAGACAACTTTTGTCTGGATTGACCTGTTGAGGTCACTTCCTCAGACACTGTCAAAAAAGTTGAAACTCATAGTGGAAGATGCCAGACTAAATAGAAAGCACCCTATAGAAATGCTTGCAGTATCACCTACAACCATTGTGAATATTCTCCATCAGCATCTAAGGATGTCAAGTCAGTGCAAGATGGATACCAAGAATACTCATGCTGCTTCAAAAACAACAGCGTATTATTAGTGTTCATGACAGTTTTTGGACCTCTGCAGAGACAAGATGAAGTTTTAAACCAGAATGTCACTGGAGATGAAACTTGGGTTCATCATGAGCCTGAGCCAAAGCAGGAGGTCATGCAGTGGCATGAAAGGGGCATACCACCCCCTAAGAAGTTTAACATATTGTAATCAGCTGGACAAATAATGGCTACACCATTTGGGGATGTGGAGGGTATCCTACTGATCAATTACAAGGATAATGGTCTTATAATAACTGAAGAGTACTATGCCAGTCTGCCAAAATAGGTGGAAGAATCTGTGAAGGAGAAAAGAAGAGGAAAATAAACTAAAGGAATCCTGCATTTGCACAGCAAGGAGTCCATGCACAAGAATAATGTTATCTACTCTTCATGACTGTGGCTTCCAAACATTAAACCACCCTCCCTACAGTCCAGACCTGGCTCCATTTGCTTATTATTTGTTCCCCCCACCCCTCAAAAAAGAAAATAAAATAGTTTTGAGGGAAGAAATTTACAGGCAACAAAGAGGTTAAAGCTGCAATTTGAGGGCAAAAACAAAACATTTTTTTCCCGAGGGTATAAATTAACTTATTGAAAGATCTGAAATGCACATTAGGATTAAGGGTGAATATATTCAAAAGGAGAAGTAATAGTTTGTTATTTGCCCTTCTTCCCCTTTATTCCGTGAATTTCTTGACCACCTCCCATAGCACTTTCCCATGTCATTAAAAATTCTTTAAATTCTTTATATCACAGGTTCTTGAAAATATTAGAATTAACCAATCTTTGAAGGACAAACAGAAACACTTGTTCACAAATCCCACTTTCCTAAAGCAAATGTTAATACCATTAGCAACTTGACAGATGTATGCATTCAAACATTATGTATGATTCATCATAAAAGCTGTTACTATTTAGATAGATATAGCCTCATGAAGGAATGCATCTATTTGTGCAAAGGAGTGTTCAAACCACACAAACAGAAATATACATGGACAATCACATCAAATCTTCTTCAGTTCCATCGTAGATGCACTATATATAGTTTATTGTTATGTATATTTCACACAATATTAGTTCATTGGAAATTTCCAAAGGTATCAAATATTCATGAGGTAACTGATAGTATCTGAATGCTAAATTTTATAACATTTCTTTACTGCTGTTCAAATCCTAACAATATTGTAAGCATCTGGCAAATAAATGCAAAATTTAACAATTATGAAATAAATGAAGGATAGTCTCTATCACATAATCCAGACAAGTACAACCTTTTGGCTTCCCTGGGCCACAATGAAAGAACTGTCTTGGGCCACACATAAAGTACACTAACACTAATAACAACAGATTAGCTTTAAAAAAATCTCATAATATTTTATGAATTTGTGTTCGGCCACATTCAAAACTGTCCTTGGCCACAGATTGGACATGCCTGACATAAAATAGTAACTCAATATTTTGATTTATTGCATTCTGATTTTCCTTCTATTTATGTTATGTTACTGCAGGTGTATAGCAAGTTGGCATGTGCATGAAAATTTTGTTACAAATTTCAAATGACATAATTTACTTGAAATTTACTTGTGGTTTAAGATTCTTTATTTCTATCATTTTTCTTATCTTATATATAGAGACTGCTTAAATGTTATTAAATATATTTTAGATGATTAGATTTTAAGTAATGATTTATTAGCTTTTCATTTTCTTTTTTTTTTTTATATATATATTTTTTTATTTATTTTTATTTTTGACAGAGAGAGAGAGAGAGAGAGAGATACAGAGACAGAGACAGAGAGAGAACTGAACTGGGGGAGCTCCCAGTCCAGCACATGGGTCCACACGGGCCGGGGCCGGGACTCGATCCCCGGTCCCCGGCGCTGCAAAGTGAGCGCTCAACCCACTGAGCCACCCCAGCTTCCCCTTCTTTTCATTTTCTTGATTATAAAGAATAAGGCATTTGATTATTCCAACATGTAGATAGTGCTGTGCATCTCTTATAGAGTATGTATTACAGGGAATATTATAAAAAATGAGCCTTGTCAAAATTTCAAGCCTTCACTACATATATTTACTTGAAAATACACCTCAAAAACATTATTTTAGAAAGGCACTATTAGTTTTTTGTTCAAACTTTGAAACATAGAACCAAATATAAATACTGACACTGTAGAATACATAAATATTTTAATGTTTGTTTCAATGTATCACATATGTTAGAAACAGATTAAAACACAATTTGTTTTGCAATTTCCCTTACCTGTTATTAGAAAATTTATGTTTTGCTTTTTAAGGTCCAACAGTTTGCTTTTCTCACTAAATCACAAGCAGGGGATGTCTCTGCCTGTCAAGAGAAAGGGAATGAATTTCAGGCACTGTGAAACAGCTAGTGTAGCTCAAATGAATGGGCTTATAAACAAATAATGGACCTATTGTCCCTCCACACTATCCTCTCTTGCAAAGGAAACATCAGTGAAACTCCTTGGCTTTATCAAGAATTGCCTTATGTTTTCAACCATTACCAAATACACAGCCTCTATTAAAAACAGGCAGCAAGAGAGGAGCGCAACAGTCTTGAGCTTAAGGAATTCTAGGACTAGACAAATCGTATTTCTAGCTTCAGATATGGAACACTGTCTTCATACATATGGCTCTACGCTTGCAAGAATATGGCCAGGTTAAACTACTGCTCCATAGGAGGAAGGCCAACTCATCTTTCTACCCAAATCTACTAGAGATAAACTAGAAGGGTAAGGTTATAGTCATGGTCTCTTTTACAGGACCTATAGCCATTGAGACATTCTATAGTGTAGAGAATCTCTAAGGCACTACTTTAGGCATGTCTAACCTGCAACTCAGGACTGCTTTGAATGCAGCCCAACACAAATTAAGATATTGAGAATTTTTGTGACATTTTTTTTTAGCTCCATAACCACCTACTGTTAGTGTTACGGTAGTGTATTTTATGTATGGGCCAAGACAATTCTCCCAATGTGGCCCAAGGAAACCAAAAGATTGGACACCACTGCATTACTGCCTACCAATAGCACCAGTCTCCATACAACATCAGTGAACTCAATCATGTCCAACCTAAAGGAGAACTAGGCACAGGTATGAATGTCACAATAGCCAGTTCTCTTCCCCTGGTATTGATGGAAGCTCACCTTTCAAAGTGGAATGCCTGCCTGTGTCATCAGAGCCCAGGAACAGTCAGCCTTGAGGAAGATCTTGAACCACTGGAAGGTCACAGCAGAGCACCAGTCCAACTTCCTTTCTTTAAAAATTCAAATAGGGGAAGCCGGGATGGCTCAGTGGGTTAGGCACTCACTTTGCAGCCCAGGGGACCGAGGATCAAATCCTGGACCCAGCCTGTGCGGACCCATATTCTGAACAGGGGAATGCCTCCAGTTCAGTTCTCACTGGGGTGAAGACCCCGGCCCAGTTCCTGCCCTGTGCAGCCTCACGCCCACCTGTGGAATGAAACTATGTGGAAAAACCAATGATGTACAACTATGGAGACTGTTAGGAGCCCTCCCCTTTCTCCTTCTCTCTGTCTTTCTATATCTCTCTCTCTCTCTGTCACAAACAATAAAAATAAATCTTAAAAAAAAAAGAATTCAAATAATGACATGACAGAGAGTAAGAAGAATGCCATAAGGAAAGAGCCACCACATTTGAGCCACCCTTCTTGATTTTAGGATTATGAATCATGAGTTATCTGGAGATCTCCATACCAAAAGGGTGGATATCTTGTAAGGTCACTGAGGGAATTTCCTCAGGAACTACCTATGAAGCTGACACAGAGAAGAACACTAACTAGCATAAGGTAAATAATGGTTTCCTTGGGCTCAAATAATTCCACCCTTCTCCAGGAAATACCACCCTAGAAAAAGCTACCTCTCTGTCCTCCCTGTAAGAGCTGAGATGATATCAGGGTCCTGCCAGGACAAAGATATTAACCCTTAGCCTTACAATGAGCATTCAAAGACATAAATGCAGCTATCTGATGGGCTCAGAGAATTCGTTGCTTTCCATTATATCCACTTGAACAATTCCAGTCTCCTGGAAGATGTGCTGGCCCACATTGTCATGCCACTATATCCCCATTCCTTTTGTGCAGGTCCTCTGTGCTCCAGACAATGGTACTCTAGACTTTTGGTGTGCCTCAATTCCATCAATGGCATTCGCTACATATTGTACATTGTACTCTGTCACTTCTGCCACAATGGGTCCAGTCCTCACAATACTGAAATAGCCAGCCAGCCTAAACCCACAAAGGGTATATTCAGAAGACAAATGTCCCCAGGGTCTGCACTTGGCTCTAAGTCCTGCCCACACTGTTAGGACATTGAAGATGTATTTCCTGGCAGCAACTGGGGGGAAGAGGGGCAGCTTCTTAACTATCAGGTACTACACCAAGACCCATACTTTGTCCATTGTTCATGCCAGGACACAGAGAAAAATGTAGGAAAGTTAGGCTGTGTCCAGAACCTGTTTAGCCTCTCAATGGCCTGATCTCCCCTCAACAGCTTGGACTTACATGGAAGAACCACTCACAGCTTGCAATTTATGAAACTGTTTTGGCATCATGGCAGTACTGTCCCCAAAAAGCCAAGTAGATCTACTTCCAAGCATTCTCCTTCCTTTTGAGTTTGAAAAAATTCCACGAAGATACAAAAGCATCTGAAAATTATGGGTGCCTTGTATTTTGATCATTTTGAGGAATCATGTTTTTAGTTTTCAAGGAAATTCAAACTGAGATCTTAGCCACCAACCCCATTTAGCATTTTCTTTTTCAGATTTCAATTTCTACTTGACCAATTATTGTATTATAATCCCTAATATGGCTATATAACTATATAACAACTGCATAACTATATATAACTATATCATCTATCTATATCTATCTTTATAATCTATAAGCTATGCAGAAAGTATGCAGCCGTGTAATATGAAAATTGAGGCATTTATGTATGACTGGATATTTTCTGGTATATATATATATATATATATATATATATATATATATATATATATATATATATATATGCAGTTTTGGTTCTGTTTCTCTGGACAACTCTAACTAATACAGTAAGTTTTTCAGTTTTCTTTATGGTATTTGTTTCTATTTCATTCCATTGTGGTCGGAGAAGACACTTTGTTCAATTTCAATCTTTTTAAATGTATTGAGACTCATATCCTTGCATAACATTCATCTATCTTGGAGAACGTTCCATTTGTACTTGAGAAATAGGTGTATTATGCTAATACATAATTTGTTAGGTATAGTTGGCTTATAATGTTGATCACATTCTCTATTTACTTAATGATTTTCTGTCTAGTTGTTCTACCCATAATTTACAGTGGAGCATTGAAGTTTCAAACTAATTTTGTTGAACTCTATTATCCTTTCAGTTTAGTTCCATTTTGCTTTATAAAATTTAGGAGTGTTTTATGAAGTGCATGTGTTTATAACTGTTACATCTTCTTAATAGATTAAAAACTTTATCAATATAAAATGTCCTTCACTGTCTTTTGAAACAATTTCTGTCTCAAAGCATAGTTAATCTGGTATTATCTCTCTTTTGTTTACTACTTGCATGGAATATTTTTTTATCCTTTTATTTCTAACTTATTTGTGAAGTGGTTCTAAATTGAGTCTCTTTTAGACAGTATATAGTTAGGTCGTATTATCTTAAATCTATTCTGCCAATCTCTGCCTTTAAATGGGAGATTTTAATCTGTTTATATTCAAAGTAATTACTGGTAAAGAAAGACTTATGGGGGTAGCCAGGATGGCTCAGCAGTTGAGTGCTTTGCCTTGCAGCCCCAGGGTCTGAGGATTGAGTCCTGGTCCAGGCAGCGGCCCGTGTGGACCCATATGCTGAACTAGGGTGTTTTCCCATGTGGGAGCCCCCCAGTTCGTTTCCTGCTGGAGCAAGCTTCCCAAGTGGATGGGAGGCCCCCAGTTTAGCACCCAGGTCATGAGGGCATGCCTCCCATGATAGAGACCCCCAGCCTGGTTCCTGCTCAGCACAGTACCTCACTCACCTTTGTGGAATGAAACTATGTCAAGAGTTGATGGACAACTATGGAGAATGCTCTGGGCCCTTGCCCTTCTCTCTGTCTCTCTCTGTCAAAAAAAATAAAATCTTATAAAAAAAGTTCACTACTCCATTCTGTTATTTGTTTGCTGTAAGTCATGCATTTTTTTCTCAGTTCCTCAATTACTACTTTCTTTTGTGATTGACTGATCTTTTTTTTTTTTTTTTTTAAATATATACTTTATTTATTTATTTTGACAGAGGAGAGAGAGACAGAGACAGAGACAGAGAGAGAACTGAACTAGGGGAGCTCCCAGTTCAGCACATGGTTCCACACGGGCCGGGGCCGGGATTCGATCCTCGGTCCCCGGCGCTGCAAAGTGAGCGCCTAACCCACTGAGCCATCCCGACTTCCCCTGACTGATCTTTTTTAACTGTACTATTTCTACTCCTTTCTAATTTACCTTTCTGTATATTTAAAATAGTTTCCTTGCTCTCTCCCTGCTGAGGCATAGTGGAGGTGGAGACTTGGAAGCATTCAAGATTTTTCTCAACCTATAACCACCCTCTATTATGGCCAAGAAAGGCAATGCTTCAGGAGGTGTAATGCACATTATTACTACTTTACAAGAGGTGCTGAAGACTGCCCTCATCCACAAAGGCCTAGCATGGGAATTTCCAAAGCTTCTAAAGCCTTAGACAAGCACCAAACTCATCTGTGTGTGCTTGCATCCAACTGTGATGAGCCTGCATATGCCAAGTGTTTTAGAGGCACTTTGTGTGGAACATCAAATCAATCTAATTAAGGTTGAGAAAACTGAGAATCTGGGGGAATGGGTAGGCCTCTGTAAAATCAGCAGGAAGGGAAAACCCAGTAAAATGGTTGGTTTCAATTGTGTGGTGATGATGGACAATGGCAAAGAGTCTCAAGGCAGGGATATCATCAAGGAGGACTTCAAATGCAAGAAGTGAACAAATAAACTTGGTTTTTGTTTAAAAAATAATAAAACACAATGTTTTCTTTAATGGTTAACCTGAGGAATACAATTACTATCTTAACACTATAATAATAATGGTAATTAAAGTACAAATTATTTTTTAAAATATATAAAACCTGCCCATTTACAGCTCTTATATCTTTTAGTTTCACAAATTCCATCTTCAAACACTATGTGTCCACTAACATAGATCTGTAATTGCTCTGTGCTAGCTTTTATATATACATATATCTATGCAGCTACCCTTTTCCTTGTTCTTTATTTCTTCATATGGTTTTGAATTGTTGTCTAGTGTCTTTATTTCACCTTGGAGGACTACTTTTTGCATTTTTGTTATGGGAGTCCTAGTAAAAATGTCCATGTGTTTTTCTTTTCTAGGAATGTCTTAGTTTTTCCTTTGTTTTCATTAAGTCTTTTAGAATTTTAAAAATGTTATCCCAATAACTTTTGGCTTCCATGCTTTCTGAAGTGAAATCAACTGTTCATCATATTGAGGGTACACTGTATATGATGAGACACTCTTGGCACTTTCAAGATTCTCACTGCATCTGTGGATTTTGCAATTTTGATTATAATGTCTCATTCTGAATATCTTTGCTTATCATAGAATTTGTTGAGTTTCTTGAATGTGTATATTTTTGTGTTTATCAAATTAAGAGTTTGGACAATTATTTCTTCAACTATCCTTTCTGTCCCTTTATTTGTCTCCTTCTATAACTCCCATTATGTGTAAAATAATATACTAGATGGTGTCCCATAGGTCACTTAGTCTCTCTTTCTTTTTCCTTTCCTTTTTATCTTTCTGCTCCTTGGACTGGATAATTTCAACTGGTCTAGCTCCAAGTTCATTGATTCATTATTCTGACTATTCAAATTTGCTATTGGAATATTCTGGTGAATTTTTCATTAGCAGTTATCATACTCTTCAGTTTCAAAATGTCTATGTTTTTAATAATTTTTTTTAATCCTTTTTGATATTCTCTATTTGGGGAGATGTTGTTCTCCTGGTTTCTTTAGCTTAGCTCTTTGCATTAATTTCCTTTTTCCTTTTAAGCACCTCTAATAGAGTTGTTTTGAAGTATTTTCTAGTAAATCCAATACCTCGGCTAAATTCTGTGGTTTCTGTTAATTCCCCTTCTTCCTATGAGTGAGTCATACTCTTGTTTCTTTGCATATCTCATTATTTTGCTGTTGAAAACTGGACATTTTGAATTTTATAATGTATCAATGCTATAAATCAAATTTCTGTTCCATTCTCCTTACAGGTTTAGCTGGTGGTACTTGTGCATTACTTTTCTTTGCTTATTTAGTGATGTTTTTTAATCATCTTGATAAAGTCTATATACCTTGCTATGTGTGGCCACTTAAGTCTATGTTCTGTTTGTTTAGTGTTCAATCACTTTGTGTTCTATCCAGACTTTCTCTTAACATCTAGAGTCTAAGGGGAAAAAAAAACTCTTAAGGGATGTTGGACTAGCTCAACAGGTTGCACGATTGCCTTGCAACCACAAGGCCTGGGGATCTAATCACAACCCCAGCCCATGCAAACGCACATGCTTTGTGAACTGTGTGTGATAACTGCCAGGATGGTAGCAAAGGTTCTCACCTCCCATGAGGGAGGCCCCTAGTTCAGTTCTGCCTCATGCAGCCCCACATTCATCTATGTGGAATGAAACTATGCCAAAAAACTTATGATGTACAACTATAAAGACTGCTCTGGGCTCTCTCCCCTTCTCTCTCTCTCTCATCTTTTCTCAAAACAATGAAATGTCTTTAAAAACTAACTCTTAGCCTTTGCAGATAGGTTTTGTTTTGGAGAACTTTCTCAAACTATTATCCAGGATGTTCACAACTTTGCTGTACTCTTCACTTCCAGCTTGCAAAGAGCCTAAAGACTTTTGAAACATGAGGGTTTAGGGTCTCTTCAGAACTTTTCTGAGCAGTTGTCCATCCCTGAGTATGGCTGTAGTTTTCTTATTTCTGTAGTATATGAAGGAACTTTTCAAATTCTTTAACTCCCCACATACCTCCTTTTACAATTTACTCCTATCTATGATTTTTTTTCCATCTGTGTATTGCTTGCCCAGAGTATTGTCCCTTGCCCCAGGCTACTCTGGCCAATAATTGTGCTTTTAAATTATTTTAGTACACACCTTTCAGGGAGATACCCTAGCCCTAGAAACACTGCAAATAAGTCAAAACAAAGGCAAGATCATGCACCAGTGATTCAGGGAACCTCCAGACAAGTCAAAATGAAACACCACAATTCTTTAAGAGTAAGGTCTATATTGCTTCCTGAGGCACTAACATCATAAGGCAATGTGGTGACTGAGGGATGGTTGGTGGGAAATTTAAAATGCCACAGCCCCTTTTCATTGCAAAGCTGTCTTCTTTCTTCACCAGCTTTGCTTGGTTTTTGTAAATTTTCAACTAGATCTAGAGTTCTATACAAATGGATTCTAATGGTTTTTAAAAATCAGTTCATTAGTTGCTTTTGTGGGAAGATGGGAGCACTGTAGTGCTTTATTTCACCATCTCCATTGAAATCAATGTTGCCACTCACATTTGCATTTCTAGAAATAATCATGATTCTTTACAATGTTCCCACTACAACAGCCATGTACACATATGAAGAAATAAAACAAGGTCATGGGTAATGCGACCTCTTAGAAGACAAAGATTTTTAAATGTATGGTTGTTTTCAAAACTTTTCAGTGTTTTTGTTCCCTGTCTGTTTTTTCAAAGCTGTTCCTTTAGAGGTTTTAAAACTCCTTGGTTTGGCTTGGTCGTTCCACTTCTCTTCAGGCCCTCTGAACAACAAGCAATGGCTTTTAAACATTTAGATGTACCTGAGAACTCCAGAGTGTACACCTGCTTCTGTTGCATGCCACCTGGAATGGCCTGTCCTTGGTGTTCTGAAACTGCTGCCTCAAGAGATCCATGCCTCCATAACACGAGGATAGTGCTCAAAAGCCTGCTACCTCCTGCTCAAAAGAGCAGGAACAATAGAAAATGCCCAAAAGAGCCTGTATTTGTCTTTCAGTGGATTTCTCTAATTCTTTTCACAATGGGTGGAGAACTGGACCTTGTCCTGTACCAGAAACTCCTGGCAGCTTCTGGTTCAGTTCTAGCCCCTCACTATTCAAGTTGTACACCGAAATCACACCAATGTTCAGATCTATTGTAAGGCTTTAGAAAAGAAGGCAAGCAGACCCAGCTTGGTTCTAAAACTGTTCTAAATTCCCAAAGGCCTGAATTCCTCAACTTTTGGCCTCAAAGGAAGAAAGTTCTAAGAACTTAGGGTGTTTCAAAACTATATCCTAATGATGGTATGAGTGTTCCAGATATACAAACAAGCCCTGTCCTTGAAATCTCATTTCCCACCCAACCAGTCTAAAAAAATTAAGAGATCAAAAGACAGACACCAGAAAACATGGCTGCCTTATACTTTGCTCAGTTTTCAAACACCTTATCACACTGTTGTTCCTTTGCTTTTGATTTTCATCTGAAGTCAAAACTGAGGCCTAAATTACACATACTCACCAGGCATCTTCTTTTGCAAGAACTCAATTTCTTTTTGACCTAGTTATGCTCTCCTTCACTCAGCTTTACATCGCATGCATTTTCCCACATTATTACATAGTGTGCTTTTGAGGGCAAGTCTCAAGGATCCAGGCCTAAAAGGAAGAAAAAACATTCTGGAAAATCAAGGGCAAGATAAGAGTATTTCTAGGTAACACCAATTGCTAACAACTATTGAATAATTAAAATGTATCTGTGAATATTCCAAGGATCCTGATAAATATTTACATTCTCTAATTACCATATTCATTATTAAAAATACATCATTCCTCTATTCTTATAACCCATTAATGCTTATACAAAAATTAAAATATGAATATGAGGCAAAAACATGTAAAGATATAAGAAAAATCACTTGATAAAGTTCAGTTTTTAGTGGAAGCCGGGATGGCTTAGTGGGTTAAGCGCTCACTTTGCAGCGCCGGGGACCAGGGATCGAATCCCGGCCCCGGCCCATGCGGAACCATATGCTGAACTGGGAGCTCCCCTGGTTCAGTTCTCTCTCTGTCTCTGTCTCTGTATCTCTCTCTCTCTCTGTCAAAAAACAATAAAAATAAATAAATAAATATTAAAAAAAAAGTTCAGTTTTAACATATAAGTTCAAAATATATGCAGAGCCTGACTTTAATTTCTTTAAGTGAAAATAACTAAATATGAATAGTTATTTTGAGCATCAAGTTTGAGCCAATGAAATATTTACTAGTGACCTCTTCATCAGAAAAGATATTTAAAAGTGAAGGCCACTTTGCTTACATTCTAAAATACAGTAGTACCACCTTATCCATGGGGGAAATATAATATAAGAGCCCCAAATGGATGCCTGAAACTACAGATAGTAAAAGACCCTATTATATATTGTGTTTTTTGCATACATACATAACTATGATAAAATGTAATGCATAAATTAGGCACAGTAAGAGATAACAACAATAACTAATAAAATAGAATTATGACACTATACTGTAATTACAGTTTATATGAGTACTCTCTCAAAATATCTTAGTGTACTGTATTCACCTTTACACTTAAAGGAAGCCCTTTGCAGCTTCTTTTTGGCATATTCAAATTGTCAGCATCATTACAATTGCGCTTTGGGGCCATTAAGTAAAATGAGGGTTACCTAAACACAAGCACTGCAATATCAAGACAGTCTATGTGATAGCTGAGAGGGCTACTGAGTGACTAATGGGTGGGTGTAAATACAGCTTAAATACACTGGACAAAGGGATGATTCACACCTTAGGAAGGACAGAATAATATTTCATCACAATACTCAGATGACATACAATTTAAACTGTATTTTTTCTGGAAATTTCTATTTAATATATTCAAACCATAGTTGACCATGGGTAACTGAAACCTTAGAAAATGAAACCAAGAATTGGGGGAGGGGCTACTGTGTGTGAGCCATAAAATGGAGGACATAATAGGAGCCTGAGTATTGGGACAGGTCAAGGACCACAAGGTCTAATGATTACAAATGGTGCCCTGCACGTTTTGAGATTCCAGCAATTTCTTTTCCTTATGCATGGATTCCTAAGACTTGAGCCCTGCGTCAGAAAATGCAGAAAATCAAATAGACAGAATTTTGACTGAAAAAGAGATTGCACAATATGGAATTCTTGGAAAAGAATGATGAAAATAGTTTTAGGGTGCGTTTCTATATCAAATGGAAACCAAAAGCAAAAATGGAGCATTGTGGGCAGGTTTCCTTAAACTGATTTTGATGTAAGGCCTTTGCCTCTAGGTGGTGTTTTTTTCAGACTGGTTGGGTGGGAGCAGAGGACCTATAGGTAGGGCTGGTTGGTTTTTCTGGAGCCATAATGCCATCACCAGGAAGTAGTTTTACAAAAGCTAAAGTTGTTAAGTATAAATTCCTTTAAGATATACCAGTTAAGAGAGATCTGGCTAATTCAAATGTTGAATGGGCCCTGCCCAAGCTTGACCTCTTTTACTTGAACTTGGAGGTAGTCCAGGAGCTCTGCACAAAGGAAGAATGCTGGTAGAGAAGCTGCTGAATGAGGGACCAGAACTGTGGAAGGGCTTTTCTTCTCACTGGGGGCAGAATTAGAGTAAACCACTCAGAACCTATGTAGAGCTACTGGGCATTGTCTCCTGTCCCTGTGTCTTAGTGAATGAGGCAATTTGGCTGGCACAAGGCATCCCTGTACCCTGTGCGTCAGCCCCCCTTGTCAGGAAGGTGAGAGTTAAGAGTCAGGGATGGCAATATCATTCCATGGGACATTTAACAGCAGCTGGTCTAACATTAATCTGGAGTTCTCAGGGACACCAAAAATCTGGTGTCCCCATTGCCTGCAGCAAGGAAGACCTGAGGAGGAGTAGGTGCCACTCTGCCATGCCAAGCTAACGAACCCCAGAACATCAGTAGGAGTATCAATGTACACAAAGATGAGAACCAAGAACGTACAAGAAGGCCTGGAGGTGTTTTCTGAGCCTAGCAGGTAGTGGCTTTGCAGATTTTTTCCAAGTTGCAGTGTGAAAGCCTGCCCACTTAGAGAAACATACTCTCATCTCAGCTCTCATAGGGGACACTCACTCTTCTATACCGAAGGTAAGTTCAGTATATAACCCCTTACAGAAAGGTTGAGCAATCCATGGAAACCAGCAGTGGTACTTAGATCTTATTTCTTCTATTGTCTCTTCTAAATCTACTTTATTTGAATGTTTGCAATAGTATGTACATGTGTAGTTTCCATATGGTTGTTGGAGTACTTTACTATGAATATCATTGAGTTTTGAGGTTTTTCCTTCTGTCATACATTTTTCAGTCTCTATATCACAAGTCCACCTCACATCATTAAATATCTTTTAGAAAATTAGAATTTGTGTTACTTAGAAGTTTGCCCAAAGACTTTTGTTTT
>PVKE010040263.1:0-14663 GCA_004027555.1 Craseonycteris thonglongyai
ACATGCCAAAACCCACACCAGGGTAACCTGTTATTTTAATGCAGACTCTGCCAAATATAGATATCCTACATGGTGACTGACTGAAAACTTAAGTTTAAGACAATAACAATTGAACTGAATATTGGTACAGTACAGCGGACCACATTCTGGTAAAATGAGTTCCTGGTATTTCTAAACAGGATTCAAGAGAATAGAAACATTCGATGTTTGTCCTCAAATCTCAATTACATGTGATCTAGATGACTCTTTAAAATGCATCACTATCCAAATACTGATAATGCCTTATTTACACCTGGTCAAAAGTTTTCTGAAAGGATCATGACCAAAGGAGTCAGAGTCTATTGACCAGCTGTAATAACCCTGAATAAGAGACTTAATCTTTATAGGTTATTTTCCTCATCTACTGATGCAAGTATTGAACAGAACAGCATGTTTAACATTAGTTTGGATGGAAATTAATGATCCAAATGGTTCAGAGATTGAAATTTTACCTCCTTCCATTTAGACATGGGAATTGAACATGAAATAAACTAGGGCAGGATCTCTAATAAACGAAGATAGGAACTAATGTGACTATCAGACACAAAGCTTTTGTAAAGGAGGCTCAGAAATAGTTTTAAGCTATATCTACAGCACCCTGCACATGCTTTTAAGCACTATACAGATCCGGGCTAGTTAACATTTTTCAAGATATCTCATCTTTATTAGCTTGAAAATAACTATTTTTTAAAAGCAAAGACATGTCTTTACTATGCATTTGAATTTGACCAAAAAGCTTAATAAAAGAATTAAATACCAATGAAACCTTTGTTAACACTAGTAGAAATCATCTTTGCTTTTAAGAATGCACACTAAGTTATCAAATTATAATAACCATTTTTAAAAAATCAAGTGATAAAGTACACATATCAAGTAAATTACATTTGCTCAATTATAAGTGGATAATCAGCATCAACCATGATCCACACGGTCAGCGTCAATTATGGCCCTGCTGTGAAAACTACTTAAGGAGAAAAGAAACTTTCTATAATCACTTCAAATACTGAAACTAAAATTCTTAAAATCAATATACACATTAAAATTGGACCCTAACATAAGGTAAACATATGGAGTTGCACTAAACTCTAAATGAATATTTAATTTTATTTTCATTCTCAGGCTTTAGACTGGACTAAAAACCAAGTCAAATGGACCATTTTTTAAAAAGAAAAAAACAAACAAAAACTGAGCTAATCCATTATTTTAAATGTCCTTACAATTTTGAAGTTCAAATTATTACATTGCCTTAGATCTCTTCAACGTAGCTTAGCTTATTCAATACTTGTTCTAGATTATTTCCACCTACTTAAAAAAATAATGAAGTGCTAACCTATTGGTTCTCAATGAGCAATTTTCCCCAATAGGACAAAGACATATTGGTCACAGCTGTATGGCTGACAGAGCATGGGGAAGGTGGGAGTGCTACTGTTAACACCTAACAGGAAGGCGGAAAAAATATTGTTAAACATCCTATAATGCACAGGAATGCCCCCACAACAAAGAATATTCCTGAAATAATGTTCAGAGATGGAAATTAAAGGCAGCAGGCACAGTGCTAGTTGATACAAGTACGAAGAAAAATAATGAGCATGGATTTTGAAGTTCTAGGGGTCTTGGATTCATCCTTGACTCTGTCATTTACTAATAATGCAAACTTGGGCACATTGCCTAACGGTTCTGTTGTAAAATAGAGCTAAATTTGCTTGTTATTGTGAGGAACATGAGATATTATATGCAAAGTGGCTAGGACATTGACCAGAAATCAATAGATACAGAACTAAAAGGGAAACTGTCACAGTACAGAGGAACCTAAGGAGACATGACAAGTCAAATTATGCAGATGTGTTCCTGGAAAGAAAACAACATTATGTTAAAAACTAAGGAAATCTAAATATAGGAGGAGTTAGATTTAATAATCACATATCAATGTTGGTTCACTTTGACATATACTACATTTTAAAATATTAGAGGAACTAGGTGTGAGATAACAGGAACAA
Source organism: Craseonycteris thonglongyai (assembly GCA_004027555.1). NCBI lineage: Eukaryota > Metazoa > Chordata > Mammalia > Chiroptera > Craseonycteridae > Craseonycteris > Craseonycteris thonglongyai. Next base: position 2,037 of record PVKE010040263.1, read on the forward strand.
TGTGTAATAACTTCATGACTTTTCTGTAAATCTATTTAAAATTTTTTTAAGTTATTAAAAGGAGGATATTGTTTTTCTTCTTCTTTCCTCTGAACTGATCTATGTAGTCCTCACCCTCCAGGAATTTTCCCTTGACTCACTCCTACCACCTGGATGATATCAAATTCAAAACAGTGATCAACTAAAGACTTTCAGGGGATGAGGAGACAAGTGATACACACCATACAATTTAACTCTATCTAAAAACAACAAAAATATAAATTCTAGAACATTTAAGGTAAGAGAATTTTAAGAATTTTTCCGTAGATGTTTAAAACATTACAGAAATGTCAAGATAAAGGAAAACACACACACACATTTATTGAACAGAAACCCAAAACTTACAAAAATAGACAAATATAAAAATAAGTGAGTTATGGGTATTAAAACAGCACTATGCCTGAGTGGAAGAAACTTCTTACGCTGTTATCCCAAGACTGCTACCCATTCACTGGATTGGTTTTTCAAGTCCAAAATTTACTTTTCCTTCTCATGCCGAAGACTGAGATTGCCTCTGAAAACAAGGCTGCATAAAGGTAAAATAATCTCTAACAAACACAATGTTTAAATGTTAAGAGACATACAGGCATACCTTGGATATTCCAGACCATCCTAATAAAGGGAGTATTGCAATAAAGCAAATAGCTGTATGTTGGCTGGGAGAGGGTGTTACCTTCAATTTGTAGAAAATGCAGCACCTGTAAAAAAATAAAGCTAAGTGCAATACAATGAGGCATGCCTGTAACCAACAAGTGTCAGCACCTGCTTTAGATCGAGAGTAATGAGACAAGATTCTAGCTCTACAAAAGGGATACCAAGCAAATTCAAAGAATCAGATTACATACAAAGGATAACAAAATAACATACCATTTTCTTATTTATCTACATTTAAAGAGCAGTATCTTTGAAATACTGGCTGAAAGACACCATATAGAACTTGTTTCTTGTACTTAAATCATATCCCTGGTCTTTACACTCCCTTTATAGTACAGAATAATTACAAGTGGAGTAAATTACAAAGCTGCTTGCCAGAAGATACAGAGGAGTGGTGTTTTGAGCTGAGTTGTGTTTGCCTCAAGATATGCTGAAGTCTTAACCCAGGTGTCTACAAATGTGATCTTATTTGGAAAAAGGGTCTTCGCAGATGTAAGCATTTTACATTTGTGATGGGCCCTACTCAGGTGACTGGTGTCTTTATAAGGTTGGGAGAAGACACACATAGGGCAAAGTGTCATATGACAACAGAGATAGAGATTGAAGTGTCACTTCTACAACGAAAGTATACCAGTGATTACCAACAACCAGAAACTAGGGAGATGTAAGGAGGGATATTTCCCTAGAGACTTCAGAGGAAGTGGAGGCTTGATTATGTACTGCTAGCAGCCAAACCTGTGAGACAATAAATCTAGTTTTAATTCACCTAGTTCATAACATTTTCTTATGGCAGCCCTAAGAAACTAACACAGTAAGAAACAGAAACATTGACTCCCATTACTGTCAGTAAGACTGTAACAAGGCAGCTAAATATGGGAAGAGGGATTAGCAAATGCCAACAGGTGGGGAATCCATGGTAACAAGGAAAGCCAGTGAGACAGTACAGTGAGCCCTCCCTGCCCACCGCACACGGTGTGAAGTGGATATAGTCTTTTCCTTGGGTTTAAATCTGCTAACCATCACTTCTACCCAGCCCTCTGAAAGTCATCAACTTGATGTCTGAATAGGAATTCCCGCACATAGGAACCTATTCACAAATGCCTGCAACCTAGAATTGATATTTCAGTTAGACAAGACAGGTGCTATAATTTTCATCATCTGGCAATATTCTTCACTCAAATTGAACTGCAAGACTTCTCAAAACTGTTTCCAATTACCATTTGAAAAGTTTCCAAACTATTAAAAATCAATGTACTTTCCTTAATTTCACAACACAAAACTCTGAATATTGTCACCATGTGCTTATCTGAATCTTTCAAGTGGGAAAAACAAAGTATGGTCAATATTAAGCTATTAGATAAGCACAAATGAAAAATGGTTCTCCTTCAAAACTTACCGTTAGCATTTTGAAGATTAAAAGGAGTGTTAGTAACTCAAAGGCAGGACTGGGACTCAGGAGATGTATCCACTTGACTTAAGCTTTTCACTGACCATTATCACCTTAAGGAGGAAGTTACTTTTACTGGTCAGCAGTTGGCCATTTACAAAAGACTCTCATTAGAAAAGAACCCCATTTCTAGATCAAGCCGAGTTATAGCTCCAGAAAAGGGGGAAAGTTACAATTTATTTAAAAGTACCAACTACTATTTGTGTGTCTTAGCAGTCATATAAATCACATCAATTTGTTAGTTATCGGTATTCTAGAATCAAAGTTTCAGAACTGATCACTGTATTCATTAGTATGCACTTTTGAAATGGAGTTCCCAGGCAAAATGACCCAAAAGATTTAGCTTGTTGGCAGAACCTATAATTTCTCTTACATCATGTTAGTATTAAAAAAGTCAAAACTTTTATTCATTTAAATATTGCGTACCCAGTAAAGGCAACCAGTAAGTGTATTTTGTATCAGGTTCCTAGCACTGGAATTTATTTACCAGAAACCGCTCATCTCCTCCAGGAAGAGCCTGGGGAAACAATGTTAACACCTTTATCCAATCAGTCTGGAGAACAAGGCAGGTAAGATACGCAGCCTCTGCCTGTATTGTGAAGTCAAGGTTTACAGCAGAGATAGGGAGGTTGGGTAAAAGGCCCTACGAATTCCAGATATCATCGTACTTGTCACAAGTAATGCTGCCAAGCACATGCTGGGGAACTTTTTGAGCGCCTGGCACTCAACGAACCCAAAGACAAACGTGGGGTGTAGATGAAGTTTAAGTTTGAGTAACTTAGCAAAAGCTGGGATGTGAAGGCATCCTACCACGGGAAAGGAATCAGATCCTAAAACACTGCTGGGGCGCTCACCAAGTTTGCCTAGTCGCCATTGCTGCACCTGGTTCTAGAGGTCGCGAACCCAGGCGGGTGAGGGGCATATACCCAACTTGGCAGCCCATACTTCTAGTGCCAGAGCCACAGCCGACCAGCACCTCTCACCCCTCCTAGACCCTACAGGGGGTCAGGAACACTTACTGCACGCCTGCTTCTGCGCTGAGCTGTGGAACGCCAAGAGCTTTGATGCAGCTGACGTTTCCAGGACCTCCATAGAGCTGGGGCTGCCTGCCGCCAACTCCTCCGACCGCTGCGAGATCAGCGTCCTCCTCCACCCTACGCTGCCAATTTACATGTTTGGGGGAGGAACTCCCGCCAGGCTCCACCTCCCCCCACGGGCCACATGCTAAGGCCCCCCCACTCCACGAGTGAGGGCAGACAGATAAGCGTGGCCAAATAGGCCTAATAGCAGGTGTTTCTGATTCCTATCAGAGTAAACAGGTGCACCTACCGGTATTTCACTAGCCTGCATCCCCAGATTGACCACCACCACCCAAGAGCAGAGGAAAGCGCATGGTGGACTCAGACCACCTGGGCTCAAACCATCCCAATTAATTCTGGGATTGCTTAAACCATTTAACCATCTGTGCCTCGTTTTCTTATCTGTTATGTAGAGGTATATTAGTACTACTTTGCTGTGTGTGTGTGTGTGTGTGTGTGTGTGAGTGTGAGTGTGATAGAGAGATTGAGATTGAAAGAATGAATGGGAATTACACAAACTAAGCATCATTTAGTTACTGGGTCTGGAACATATGTGCTTAAACGATTTCATGAGATTAAACACACCTCGATTTTTCACATATGCACATTATTTCTTTCCTGTAAAGAACAAACAAATATTTATCTGTCTGTAGGGCTGTCCACCACTGTGGGGCTGGCTACTAAGGAAATCTGTGTGGTCTTTTGGGGGGAAGGAATGTTCAGGGAAAGAGGTATTTGGGGGAAAGGGCAGCAGAGAGAAAGGGAAGCATCTTAGTTGCAGGGAAAACTGAAGCCCAGTAGTCCAGGCTGGGAATCTATTGCAGAGGCAGGACACATGCAAAATGGAGTTCTCTCTGGAAGGATCTAAGAGACCAATAATCCAATTGCCAGAAACTTGCCCATTTTTTCAAGTTTGAGAATATTAGTTATTTAAAAACTTCTACACGTGTTTTCTTAATAAGGAGGATGTGTCTACGATTTGGTTGTAAATCAGAATAGGCTTTACTTAGGAGATCATTATCTTATTGGAAAACACTGCTGCATTTGGTTGTTTCAGAGGATACATAAGCTGTGACCCAGGGAGCAGTAATTTAGTGGGTGGGACATGGTTGAGTGGGGACAGAAATAGCTGCTTCTGAGACTTTGAAAAGTTTGTACATTAGTAAGTCTTTTTTTTTTAATGTTCCTTCCTCTGGTGGAGTTAATATGGCCTCCCTTCTCTTCAAGAAATGTCCTTCACAGTTGACTACTGCCTATAGAGACAAGATACAACTCAAGACTGATTTCAGTTACCCAACAGACCAGTTAATTCTAATCTCCATGCTAGGTTTTCACCTGGTTTTGGCATGTTTTTCTTCTTCATCTGGAATTCTGAATTTCTTCTTCTCTACCTATGGACGTCCTAAGCAATTTGGAGGCCTAGTCCAACCCCCAACCCACCCTAACCTTCATTACTGGGTTTATTTTTTTCCATTATCCTCACATAGTTGTTCTGTGACCTCCAATGACACTTATCAAGAACACTGCTATTCAGCCTTTTGCCAGATATTTTTAAGTAATAGATTTTATCTTTAGAGCAATATTAGTTTCACAGAAAACTGAGCAGAAAGGACAGAGTTGCCATATATTTCTTCTTCCAACCCCACAGATTCCCTTATTATTAATATTTGCCTTAATGTGGTACAGTTGTTACAATGGAGGAACTAATATTGATACACTATTATTAACTAAAGTCAAGACTTTATATTAAGAACTCACACTTAGTGTTGTATAAATCTATGAGTCTTAGCAAATGGATTTCAAACATTCACCATTATGGTATTCTACTGAATAGTTTCACTGTCCTAAAAATCCCATTTTCCTTATATTCATCCCTTCCTTCCTCCACTCAAGCCCTGGCAACCATTAATCTCTTTTATTGTCTCTATAGCTTTGAGTTTTCCAAACTGTCATATAAGTGGAACCATATACTATGTAGAATTTTTAGATCAGCTTCTTTCACTTAATAATATACATTTATGATTTCTCCATGTCTTTTCATGGCTTAATAGCTCATTTCTTTCTAATGCTATTCCATTGCAAAGATGTACTAGTTTGTTTAGCCATTCATCTACTGAAGGAAATTTGGTTGCTTCCATGTTTTGGCAATTATGAATAATGCTTCTATAAACATTTATGTGCAGGTTTTGTATGGATATAAAATTTCAATTCCTTTGGGTAAAAACATGATTGCTGGACCATATGGTAAGATTATGCTTAGCTAGGAAACTATAGGATTATTTTTCAAAATGACTATACCATTTTGTATTTTTAACAACAATGAATGAAAATTTCCATTGTTCCACATTCTCACCAGCATGCTGCATTTTCAGTGTTTTATATTTCAGCCATTTTAATAGGTGTGCAATGGTACCTCATTGTTATAATTTACAACTCCTTAATGACATACAATGTTCAGTATCTTTTAATTTGCTTCTTGGCCATCCATATAGTTTGATGTTTGCTTTAATCCTATGTCCACTTTGTATTGGTTGTTTCTATTCTTACTCTTGAGTTTTAAGAGTTCTTTGTGTACTTTGGATATAAATTCTTTATAAGATATGTTTTTCTAAATAGTTTCTCCCAGTGTGTGGCTTGTCTTTTTATATTCTTAATGGTGTCTTTCACAGAGCAAAAGTTTTTTATGTTAATAAAGTCCAAATTTTTTTTTTTTTTTTTTTTTTACCATGGAGAGTGTGTTTGGTGTTTTATCTAAACCCAAGGGTATCTAGGTTTTCTCCTATGTTATCCTGTAGGAGTATTTCAGTTTTGCATTTTACATGTATGTCTGTAATCTACTTTTTGTGAAATATATACTATCTACGTCAACATTTATAGTTCTTCATGTAGATATACACTTGTTCCAGAGACATCTGTTGTAAAGATTTTCCTTTCTCCATTGAATTTATTTTGCTTTTTGGGCAAAGATCAATTGGTACTATTTGTGTGGATCTATTTATGGGCTTCCTATTCTATACCATTGACCTATTTATCTGTTCTTTAGCCAATACCGCACTATCTTGATTAATGTAGCTTTTTGGTAACTCTTGAATTTCTATGAGGTAGCCAGGGATCAGATAAAGCAGAGCTTTGTAGACCATAATGAAGAGTTGGAATTTTATTTTAAACATGGGAAGGAAAGCCATTTAAGAGATTTAAGTGGGGAAATGGCATGACCTAATTTCTTTACTTATATGCTTATTTATCATTTTAAAAAAATCACCTTGAGTACTATTCAGAAAATAGAAAGACGGAGTATAGAATAGAATCAGACTAGTTAGGGAGCATTGGAGTAAGAACTAAAAAGTCAGATGTCAGATTAGCTAGACATAAATATCTCCTTTAAAAGTTCTTCCTGATTCAATAAGCACAGAATCTGAACTGAAAATTGAAGCTGTGCAGAAAAAAATAGTCTGTTCATAAATCCAGAAATCCAATGGTAAAATCTGACAGGCTATAATAGGGTAATACTAAGAGAGATATGCCGGGTTTAGATCATCTCTAATAGCCTGTAGTTTAACTGACAGTGTGTTCCCTTCACCAGTGCATTTTACAAGGTGCTTAAGTTTAAAGAAATGATCCGAGTAAGGTTAGTTAAGGAAGATGATGATCAATTAAATGACCATTTCGTTCAGTTGTATACTAAAATTTATTTACTGCTCTTTGAATCAGCTTTCAAATTAATTTCCTATTTGAGCATTTGATAGGTCCAATGACAACATGGGTCCATCTGGTAAGAAAGTTAAGTTTTCCCTGTGATTTTCTGTAATCAAAGCTCAATTAACCTCATGTTTTAGGATAAATTCTTTACCTACCCTTTATATTCTGCCTACCTCCTACCATTCTTTCAGTATTTAACCTCAAGTGAGCACCAAGTTTTAAGATTCTTCTTGAGAAGCCTGGAGATAGTAGCAATTCTTAAATGTCACTCACCTACAGGTCTCTACCATCTGGATGAGGAAGTGAATGTTGCGAGATAATTGTATCTTTACCTGCACTTTTACCTATGGCTGAGGATGAGAAGAAGTATTATTAAAGCAAAATCTTTAGAATGTACTTCCTTCATGAGTTGAAGAAATGTTACACAGAATGTAAAGAATTACTGGTTTTGTGGAGAAATTGTACAAATATCTCCCCATCCATATATTATTGTTAGGGTAATGATAACTATAGTACAAGAACTATTATAATGACAATACATCCAAATCCTGGAGTCCTTTACCATCCATGTTCAAAATTTGTATCACTTTGCTAGAACTATCATAAGAAAATAACACAGCCTGAGTCATATAACAAACAAAAATATATTTTCTCACAGTTCTGAAGGCTGGAAGTCTAAGATCAAAATGTTGGCAGGTTTAGTGATTCCAGAGACCTCCCTCCTTGGCTTACATACAACTACCTTTTCACTGGGTCCTCATACAGACTTTACTCTGTGTGGGCATGCCTCCTGGTACCTTTGCATTTTCTGATAAGGACACCAATCATCTTGTACTAGGGTCCTACTTTTATGACCTCTCTCCAATATAGTCACATTCTGTGATACTAGGGATCCAGGGTTCAACATATGGAATTTTTTGGGGGGCTCATAATTCTAATGGAGAATACCTGAATAATATGTCATCTTGATATGGTACACCTGTCTTTGCATTGGCTAAGGAACACAATGCCATCAACTGCCTAGGGAAGGCTTATTCCCTAGGAAATAGCTTTTGTTGGCAATGGTAAATCTATAGTGTCCTCAACATTTTAGCTAAGAGTGAAGACAGCTTTAGAGTACTTGAAACACAAGGTGGGTGTTCCTGAGAAGCCTCACTTAGACTGATAACTTAGGGAAGTATAACTCCCCAATAAACCATAACTATGCTTTTTAACCCTTTCATGGCTCTCACATTGCCATCCTAATGTTATTGTTAATAACTCTGGCTTTATTCTATAGGTATTAAAGTGTGCTTCTGGCTAACTTGAATAAAGATAAATATATGTTGATTATATATATTTGAAATGAAACAGCAAAACTAAATAAAAAATAAAAGTAAATCTTCCATTTTTCTGCTTGCCCTGAATGTTCTAAGAAGAGACATATTTACCAAGTCACAATGATAATAGAGATCATTAATTTAACACTCACTTTTGTAAGGATTTTTTTCAAGATCTTTATATGCATCATCTTGCTTTTATAACAGTATTCTGCTTCATTATATTATTATCCTTATTTTATGATAAGAAAATTATGTGGGAGAGTTATTTCAAAACTTGCCCAAATGCACAGAGCTAGCAAAAGGTAGGGTTGTAATTAAAATTCAGTCCGATTAGTTAAGAATCATCATGCACTGTTTGTTTCTCCTTCCTACTAACCAAGGAGACATTTTTATTATTCAAGTCATTCTCTTTAACAAAAAGAAGCAATGAAAAGAATTTGTCCTAAACACCTCTGAATGTTTAGTATTGGGCCTTCATGAGACTGAAATTCTTTGAATACAAATACATACTCATGAATAAAGCTTAACAATTGCCATTCTGAATGCCTGGGATGAAATATGCTTTGAAAATTGAGGAAATAAGTCAAAGACTTTAAACGGAAGGAATACTGAAGAAATATCTCTATAAAATATAAAGAACATTGGTGTGTTTATATTTCTCCCTGGACTCCTTTTGTTCTGTGGTTATTACTTTAATCTAAGCCACTTTCTTCCCCAGCACACTTGTAATGTCAATTGATGTGACCTCCCCTGCAACCAAATTCCAGTGAAATTGATTTCACCATTCCATTTCTTTTTCCTTTCTCGTGTTTGGAGCAGCAATAGCAGCACAGGATGATTTCTGTTAAATTAATGATCAAAGCTCATTTCAAATAACAGTTTTTCATTTGTGATTAAAGCAATGAAAACCAACCAAATGAGGAGATGCACATGTCAGTATGGTAAAAGCATGCATATGTACACAAATGTACACATGGACACACATATACACATGCACACATGATCTCATCCTCAAAGCAAAAATCTCTTGAGTTACTGTCTTTTCTGTACTTGGGTTGAATTCCTGACCATTAATGACTGTGTTGTGTTGGACAGGAAACAATGAAATGCTGATATGCATGCTCTTCCTATAGAAATAAAAGTATTTTTAATAATATAAAAATTAAAAACATTAAATCACTCATCCTGTTAAATGATAGGTAGTATGTTTTTAATGTTTGTTTTCAACAAACTGATATAAAAGAAAAACTGAACCACATATGCTAGAAAAGAAAAAAACAAGTCACATCTTGGCTAAGAACCCAAAGACAACCCTTAGGAATCATGAGCAAATACACTAGCTCCAGCATTATCTTAGAACTAGAAAAGATTTTTGAGGTTTTCTAAGTGCGTGTCTACCAGTGGTGTTTTCTGTTTTGATTTTTATCGTGAACTACTATCCACTGATCCAGGAAAAATGCAAACCTGAGTACCAGGGTTGTTATGTACAAATTGAACTGGTCTAAGGACAAAGGGATTGGATTCTTTTCAATGTTATTAGAAATCCTAAATAAAATTATTCTGCATTGCCTGTTAATGCATTTCAGACCTACTAACATTCTTTATTGTCTGTTGCATTATAATTTCCTCATGTATAATGAGATGACTGGTTCATGGGATTCCTGAGGCCTTTCTTGCTCTAATATCCATCTTTCTATTTTCTTAGAATTCAAGTTTATCATTCTTCATGTGGTTGTTTTGTGTAAATAATGAAATGTCTACCAGGACCAGGGTAAATACAACCCACTGGCTACAAACAATGTTGTCTTACCACTACAAATTTAGATTTATATATTTTATTTTTGTGTATAAAATTTATTAATTTTTTTTCCCTCTCACTAGTACTTCACCCTAACTGACTCCTCCCCATATCTTAAAAAGCTACCAGCCTTTTCCTTGTAAAATTGTACATAAGGACATATACTGCTCAGATATGACATGGTGTGGGCGTACTATAAACTATTCAGTCATCTGCTTATTTGTTAACTTTCATCTTTACTTTATTTCCATTATGATTGCTCTATCATTAAATATCTTTGAAAAAAATGTGTAGATGTATTTGTACTTACTTTCAGGACTTGAGACTTTATTCAAAAGCTACTACAAAGCCAAAATATTTATTTTCTGGAACTTTACAGAAAAACTTTACTAGTTCTTGTTCTAGATCTCATAATTGGATCTCAATAGAAATTATTGTCTCCTTCTATTAAAGTGAAGTTTGAGATGGAAGTGTATTTTTTACGCTACATACGACTTTTTTGGGGTGGGGGAGGACTCATATTGTTAGTTATTGCTGGTGTGTGTTCATGTTATTTGGTTTTAGCTTTGGATTTTAGTGTTCCTCACTGGTCTCCTTCATGTTCTCTTCCTATTTTTGTCTTAGTTTTATTCAGTTCTCATTAAGAAGTTTAGTTTCACTTAATATATATTGTGATTATTCTGTTTGATGGGCCTCTTTTTGGCTGTTGGGTCTCTTTGGTAGGCTTTTTTTTTTTTCTCTTCTGGGCTCCTAAAAATCTAGGATTGTTTGTGAAAGTATACCTTGCTGTGGGAACCCTGAAAGTATGAAAACAATGGAGTCTGACTGTGGCCTTGCATCCAGGGCAGGCTGACACACTCTGCTGAAACTGAGGAAACCTTGCTACTCTGTAAAATCCCTATATCCTTACAGTGGCAAAGCAGGTATGACTGGGCTCAACAACCATGTGTACTTCTTTTTTTTTTTTTAATGAGATGTTGGGGTGAAAGAATTAATTACACATATCCCTTGACTTTAGCGTGGGGAGCCAAAGGTCAAAGTCTTTGTTGGATGCTCTGTCCTCTAGCCTATTTCTAGTGCCTCACTGAAGATATTCTTCACCATTTTTATTCATGCCTTAGATGCTTCCAACTGCCCAAAGATCACAGCATTTGTATTATGATAAAAGGAAAGTACCATGGTGTTGGGATCAAAGGAAAATGGAACTAAGTTCAGGCCATCACATCCTAAAATCCCCACAAACATGCCAAAAGCTTTTAAGTATATTATTTCAGTTCAATCTCTTCAATGTTATTTTAGAGAGAAATATCAGGGTTTATGTATCAAATACAGAGAAGTTGAGGCTAGAAAAATCTAGCAGTGTCCCTAAATCTTTTTTTTAATTGTTAAATTTATTGGGTGACTTTGGTTGGTAACAATTACGTTGTTTCCAGGTATACAATTCTACATTACGTTGTCTATGCATTACATTATGTGCTTACCACCCAGAATCAGCTCATCACCATATTTTTGATGCTCCCTCACTACTCTCCCCTCCTTGTTCTCTCACCCACCCTCCCCCCTTCCCCTCAGGTAACCACTAAACTATTGACTGTGTCCATGAGTATTTGTTTCTTTGTTACTTTCAGTTTTATATTCCACCTATAAGTGAGGTCATATGTTTCTTGATTCTTTCAGTCTGACTTACTTCACTTAATAAGATGGTTTTAAGATCCATCCATGTTGTCACAAATGGCTGTATTTCAGCTTATTGCTGAGTGGTATTCCATAGTGTAAATGTATCACAACTTATTAATTATAATAAAAATAGCCCAAGTCCCCTAAGCTCTTATTTTCACTATGGTACTTGTGACCAAGAGAGCCTATTTAGGTTTTTATAATCCTCTACTTCTATAAAACACTAGAAATCATTTTCTGAGATTTGTTATTTCATTTGGTTTTCTTTCTATAGCAGAAGAGTTTATTTAAACATCACATCCATTAATATATCAGTTCCATCATGTATAAGAAAAAAAGTGAAGAATTACATTTTGACATAAAGAATCTACTATACCAAAAATGGAAATAATTTATTTTATTAATCTAAATGTTTAATTGAGAGAATCAGTTTAGCAACCTCTACCGCTAAGAATAGAGTATAATTTATCTCCAACTTGTTCTAGCTCCAAGAAAACTTTTTGTCCAGAGAAGATAAAATATGAATGGAGGATAATCTACCCTAAAGAGAGAATACAGTGGGAAAAAAATGTCACACTTATCTTTAAGACCATCTCCTCCCCTTTGCTATCCTGCACAATATACATTTTCATTTTGAGGAAGCAGACTTTTAAGCCATAGTAACAGAAGAATCAAAATGTAAGCCTGAAATACTACAAGGCTGCCTTTATATGAATTAGATTCATTTTAGTAGCAACTGCTTAAAGTTGGAGATAGAGAAAAAAAAAAACAACGTGTAATAGATTTGTCATTTTTATGCTCTAGTTCAAAGCTATATGACTTTCTCTATCAACACCAATTATCTTTTAAATGCTGTCAGTTCTCTTTTCCTTCCTCTGCAGCCAGAATATAGAAATAAGAAATGTGATTTTC
>PVKE010040264.1:0-14663 GCA_004027555.1 Craseonycteris thonglongyai
CCGCCCCTCCCTCTCTCCCTCCCCCCTCCTCCCCTTCCCTCAGGCAATCACCAAGTTATTGAGTGTGTCCATAGGTCTCTGTGTCTTTGTAACTTTCAGTTTTATATTCCACCTATAAGTGAGGTCATATTGTTCTGGATTCTTTCAGTCTGACTTATTTTGCTTAATAAGATAGTCTCTAGGTCCATCCATGTTGCCAGAAATGACTGTATTTCATCATTTCTTATCGCTTGAGTAGTATTCCATTGTGTAAATGTACCACATGTTCTTTATCCAGTCATCTATCGAAGGGCATTTTGGTTGTTTCTATGTTCTGGCCACTGTGAACAGTGCTGCAATGAACATGCGGGTACAAACATCTTTAAAGATTAAGGTTTTCAAGTTTTTTGGGTAGATGCCCAGTAGAGGGATGGCTGGGTCAAATGGTAGTACCATTTGTAACTTTTTGAGGAATCTCCATACAGCTTTCCATAATGGTTGTACCAGTTTACATTCCCACCAGCATTGTATGAGCGTTCCTTTTTGTCCACAGCCTCTCCAGCACTTGTTATCCCTTGTCTTGTGGATTATAGCCATTCTAAAAGGTGTAAGATGGTATCTCATTGTGGTTTTTATTTGCATCTCCCTAATTGCTAGTGAAGTGGAGCATTTTTTCATATAGCTGTTGGCCATATATATCTCTTCACGAGAGAAATGTCTGTTAAGGTCATCTGCCCATTTTTTAATTGGATTGCTAGGGTTTTTTCTTGTTGAGTTGTACAAGTTCTTTGTATATTTTTTATATTAGCCCCTTATCAGAGGCATTGTTTGCAAATATTTTCTCCCAGTTGGTTTGTTGCCTCTTTGCTTTGTTGATGGTTTCCTTTGCGGCACAGAAGCTTTTTAGCTTGATAAGGTCCCATTTGTTGATTTGTGATTTTACTTCCCTTGCCAATGAGGTCAGATTCATAAAGTCCTCCCTGAATCCCAGGTCCATAGGTTTAGTGCCAATGTTTTCTTCTATGCAATTTATTGCTTCCTTTCTTATTTGGAGATCTTTAATCCATTTTGAGTTAATTTTGGTATATGGTGAGAGATCGTAGTTCCCCTTCAGCCTTTTGCATATGGTTTTCCAGTTTTCCCAGCACCATTTACTGAAGAGGCTTTCTTTTCCCCACTGTATATTTTTTGATCCTTTATCAAAAATAATCTGTCCATAAATTTGTGGGTTTATTTCTGGGTTTTTGATTCTGTTCCATTGGTCCGTGGGTCTGTTTTTCTGCCAGTACCAAGCTGTTTTGATTACTCAGGCTTTGTAGTACAGATAAAAGTCAGGCAGTGAGATGCCCTTAGCTTTATCCTTTTTTCTTAGGATAGCTTTGGCGATTCGTGGTCTTTTGTGGTTCCATACAAATTTGATGATTTTAAAAAATCTATTTCTTGAAAGAATGACTGTGGGATTGTGATGGGAATGGCATTGAATGTGTATATTGATTTGGGGAGTATGGCCATTTTAACTATGTTAATTCTTCCAATCCATGACCATGGAATGTCTTTCCATTTCTTTGTGTCCTCTTTAATTTCTTTTAAGAGTGTCTTATAGTTTTCAGTGTATAAGTCGTTCACATTCTTTGTTAGATTTATTCCTAGGTATTTCATTTATTTATTTGCAATGGCAAAGGGAATGGATCTTCTCATCTCTCTTTCTGAAATTTCATTGTTGGCATACAAAAATGCAGTTGATTTTGAGACATTGATTTTGTACCCTGCAATTCTACTGTATTTGTCTATTATTTGTAATAGATTTCTGATAGAGTCTTTAGAGTTTTCTATATACAGGATCATGTCATCTGCAAAGAGTGACAGTTTAACTTCTTCTCTCTCGATTCTAATACCATTTATTCCTTTCTCTTGTCTCATTGCTCTTGCTAGAAGTTCTAGTACTATGTTGAACAGCAGTGGTGACAGGGGGCATCCCTGTCTTGTTCCTGATTTTAGGAAAATAGGCTTCAGCTTTTCCCCACTCAGTATAATATTTGCTGAGGGTTTGTCATATATGGCCTTAAGTAAGTTGAGGTACTTTCCTTCAATTCCCATTTTATTCAGGCTTTTTATAATAAATGGGTGTTGTATCTTGTCAAATGCTTTGTCTGCATCGATTGAGATAATCATGTGGTTTTTATCCTTTGTTTGGTTTATGTGCTGGATTACATTGATTGATTTGCGTATGTTGAACCATCCTTGTGCCCCTGAGATGAATCCCACTTGGTCATGGTGAATAATCTTTTTAATGAATTGTTGTATTCTGTTAGATAAAATATTATTTAAGATTTTTGCATCAGTGTTCATCAGTGAGATTGGCCTATAGTTTTCCTTTTTGGTATTGTCTTTCCCAGGTTTTGGTATTAGGGTGATATTAGCTTCATAGAAAGAGTTGGGTAGTACTGCCTCCTCTTGAATATTCTGGAGTAATTTGAGGAGGATGGGCATTAGTTCTTCTTTGAAAGACTGGTAGAATTCATTGGTAAAGCCATCTGGTCCAGGCCTTTTGCCTTTGGGCAATTTTTGGATAATTGTTTTAAGTTCTGTACTGTTGATTTGTCTATTTAGGTTATCCAAATCTTCTTGGTTCAGTTTAGGTAAACTATATGTTTCTAGAAATTTGTCCATTTCCTCTAGATTGTCAAATTTGTTGGCATAGAGTCTTTTATAATAATCTCTTATGATTGTTTGTATTTCTGCAGCTTCAGTTGTAATCTCTCCCCTATCGTCCCGTATTCTGGAAATATGAGATTTTTCTCTTTGTCCTTTTGTGAGCCTAGCCAGTGGTTAGTTGATTTTATTGAGTTTTTCAAAGAACCAGCTCTTTGTGGCATTAATTTTATCTATTGTTTTTCTATTCTGAATTTTATTAAGTTCTGCTTTGATTTTTATTAATTCTTTTCTTCTGCTGGCTTTGGAAACCTCTGTTTTTCTTTTTCTAGCTCTATAAGTTGAGATGTGAGGGTGTTTACTTGTAGTTTTTCTTGTTTCTTGAGATAGGCCTGTAATGATATAAATTTCCCTCCTAACACTGCTTTTGCTGTGTTCTAGAAATTCTGGTACGTCGTGTTTTCATTGTCATTCGTTAATACAAATATTTTAATCTCTTGTTTAATTTCCTCTTTGATCCAGCTACTTTTTAATAGCATGTTGTTCAGTCTCCACATATATGTGGTTCTCTCTGCACTTGATCTTTTGCAATTGATCTCAAGTTTCAACGCTTTGTGGTCTGAGAATACACTTGGTATGATTTGGATGCCCTTAAAGTTGGTGAGGTTGGATTTAAGTCCCAGGATATGGTCTATCCTTGAAAAGGTTTCATGTGCACTAGAGTAAAATGTATAGCCCTTTGTTGTAGGATGGAATGACCTGTAATTGTCAATTATGTCCATTTCCTGCAATGTATCATTTAAAGCTGCAATTTCCTTATTTAGTTTCTGCTTGGATGATCTGTCCAGTGTTGTCAAGGGGGTGTTTAGATCCACTACTATAATTGTATTTTTGTCAAATTCTCCTTTTATATATGTTAGTAGTTGCTTTATAAATTTTGGTGCTTCCTGATTCGGAGCATATATATTAATAAGTGTGAAGTTTTTTTGTTGTATTGTCCCTTTTATCAAGATGTAATGTCCATCTTTATGTCTTATTATTGTTTTTATTCTGATGTCTTTTTCATCGGAAATCAGCATGGCCACTCCAGCTTTTCTCTGACTGCCATTTGCCTGGAGTATTTTTTTCCTTCCTTTTACCCTGAGTCTGTGTTTGTCCCTGTGGCTGAGGTGTGTCTCTTGTAGGCAGCATTTTGTTTTTTAATGCAGTCTGCTACCCTGTGCCTCTTTATTGGTGAATTCAGTCCATTTACATTCAGGGTGATGATTGATATATGAGGATATCCTGTATCCATTTCTTCTTTCCTTTTTATTTTTTTGTTGTCCCAGCTTTTCTCCATTTATTTTGATTTCTTGATTCAGGTCGGATAGCCTCCTTTTGTATTCCTTGGAGTGCCGGTTTTGAGCTGGAGAATTTCCTCAGCTTCTGTATATCTGTTAAGGCCATAATACCTCCTTCATATCTAAAGGTTAATTTTGCTGGATAGTTAATTCTTGGCTGGAAATTTGTCTCTTTTAATAGTTTGAAGATTGGGCTCCACTCTCTCCTGGCCTGCAGAGTTTCTGCTGAAAAGTCTGGTGATAGCCTGATAGGTTTTCCTTTGAAAGTTATGTTTTGTTTTTCCCTGGCAGCCTTGAGGATTTTTTCTTTGTCATTGATTTTTGTCATCTTCAGAACAATGTGCCTTGGAGAAGATCTGCTAGGGTCTAGGTAGTTAGGCCTTCTTCTGTTTCCTCTTGGATTTGGGGCTGTAATTCCTTCCACAGGTTACGGAAATTTTTATCCACTATTTGTTTTAGTAGACTCTGAGAAGATTTCATCTCACTTATTTCTGGTACCCCTATTATTCTAATATTGTTCTTTCTGGTGGAGTCAGAGAGTTCTTGTAGGGCTCTTTAATTTCTCTTGATTCTCCTTTTCCTTTCTTCTTCCTTCTGTGACATTTCCATGTATGTATCTTCAATTTCACTCATCCTTTCCTCTAGCTGGTCAGCCCTGTTTCCTATGCTGGTCAGTTCTTTTTTCAGCTCTCCCATGATGCCTTTTATTTCAGGGAGTTCCTTTTGGTTCTTCTCTAGCTTCTCAATTTTGTTGATAAAGTACTCATTTTGCTCAGAAAATTTCTTGTTGAGGTCATTTGACTGTGTGTCTGGGTACTTTGCCAGCATTGAGTGAGCTCTCTGAGTGTCTTGATTAATGCAGCCCTGAATTCTGTTTCACTTAGATTTTATTCCAAATGTGCAAGGTCCTTTACTAAAGACTGCCCCTGATCTTCTTGAAGGGCTTTGGATTCTGAGGTGTGCATTGTGTTTGATGTGGTTCTTTTTGCTTCACGCATGAGAATGCTTTTCCTCTGGGGGTTTGCCTATCGCATGGGCTTCTCTTTATTTTTTCTTTTGGGCTCAGTTGTGGGAGATGGAGATTTTGGGAGAGGGTTGGAGGAAGCAGACAGCTTCTGTGTCCGGGGGCACTTCAGGTTGCTGTCTTAGCTGTTAGATAGCAGGTTAGTAAAGATGAGGCCAGGGGTGGGGGCATGTGAGTAGGAGCTAGGGCGGGCCTGAGACACAATAGCAGATTTCTCTTTCAGCAGGGGTGCTGGTGGTTCAGTGGGGGTGGGGCGCAGGAGCTCTGGTCTTTCTCTCCTCAGCCTGGCTGCCCCTCCTTCAATAGTATCTGTAAGCCATGCCTGCAGGGCAGCACTTGGATGGGCTGGGGCTTGGCAGAGGCCCTGGTCGGCCGCACAGTCCCGAGCGCCGAAATCCCAGTTGCGCGCTGGCATGGGCGCTGCGGCGGTCCGGTGGGCTGGTGTTGAAAGCCCGGATGCGTGCACGCAGCGATGCGCTGCAGCCCAGTGGGCGGTGCGCCGAAAGCCCAGTTGTGCACTTGTGCGCTGGCACTGGTGCCGCAGCGGCCTGATGAGCGGGGCACCAAAAGCCCGGTTGCGCGCTTGCAAGCAAGCAGCGGTGTCTTGGCGGCCCCGTGGGCAGGGCGCTGAAAGCCCCGTTGCGCACTGGCAGCAGTGCCATGGCAGCCTGGTTGGCGGGGCGCCGAGAGCCTGGGTATGTGCACACAGAGGTGCCGCAGCGGCCCAGTGGGCAGGGCGCCGAAAGCCCTGTGCGCAAAGACCATAGGTCATGCGGCAGCCACTCTATGCTCCCGGCTCTGTTGAGACGGCTGGATTCACTCTAAGCACGTCCAATGCAGCTATGCCCACTCAAGCCCCAGCCCTCACTCCAAGAGCCCTGTCTTCAGAAGGCGCTCCCTCACAGTCAATCTCCTCCAAAAATCAGGGGTGCTGAGCTGTTGTGGGCTGGTGCCCTGCTCTCACCCTGACCACTGGGAAGTGCTGCCGCCCTGCTCCACAGTCCCTGTTCCACTTTAGGCTCTGTGATCTGATTAGGGCACTGTTTGCTGTCCCTTGAGATCTGATGTTAAATGGTCCACAGTCATGTGGGTCTTCCACGCTCCCTAGGTCTCAGCTTCCAGCCCGCCCTCGATCCAGCTCCACTTTGACCATAGTCCCCCAACACCCCTTTGTTTTTGCCAGCCTGTGCCGGGCTCCGAGTCTCTGTCCCCGAACCGCTGCTTCCCTTTTCCTCTCCCGCTCCCCCCTTTTTTCTCTAACCTTTGGGTGTTGTTCTGCATTGTGTGGTTCTCTTAGTTGAGGTTTCTTCTCAGGGTTTCCCCTGTGGATTCCCCTCTGTTCACAAGGCCCTTCCCAGGCAGATATCGGCGTGCTCCTCTCATGCCGCCATCTTTGATGCCCCCCCCCAACTCTTTCTATGAAGCTAATATTACCCTAATACCAAAACCTGGGAAAGACAATACCAAAAAGGAAAACTATAGGCCAATCTCACTGATGAACACTGATGCAAAAATCGTAAATAAAATTTTAGCTAACAGAATACAACAATGCATTAAAAAGATTATTCACCATGACCAAGAGGGATTCATCCCAGGGGCAAAAGGATGGTTCAACATACGCAAATCAATCAGTGTAGTCCAGCAGCTAAGCCAAACAAAGAATAAAAACCACATGATTATCTCAATCGATGCAGAAAAAGCATTCAACAAGAGACAACACCCATTTATGATAAAAACGCTGAATAAAATGAAAATTGAAGGAAAATATCTCAACATAATAAAGGCCATATATGACAAACCCTCAGCAAATATTATACTGAGTGGGGAAAAGCTGAAGCCTATTTTCCTAAAATCAGGACCAAGGCAGGTATACCCCCGGTCACCACTGCTGTTCAATATAGTTCTAGAAGTTCTGGCCCGAGCAATCAGACAAGAGAAGGGAATAAAAGGTATTAAAATCGGGAGAGAAGAAGTTCAGCTGTCACTCTTTGCAAGATGACATGATCCTCGATGTAGAAAAATCTAAAGACTCTATCAGAAATCTATTACAAATAATAGACAAATACAGTAGCGTTGCAGGGTACAAAATCAAAGTCCCAAAATGAACTGCATTTTTGTATGCCAACAATGAATCTTCAGAAAGAGAGATGAGAAGATCCATTCCCTTTGCCATTGCAAACAAAAAAATGAGAGACCTAGGAATAAATCTAACAAAGAACGTGAAGGACTTATACACTGATAACTATAAGACACTCTTAAAAGAAACTAAAGAGCACACAAAGAAATGGAAAGACATTCCATGTTCATGGATTTGAAGAATCAACATAGTTAAAATGGCCATACTCCCCAAAGCAATATACAGATTCAGTGCCATTCCCATCAAAATCCCAAAGTCATTCTTTCAAGAAACAGATTTAAAAAAAACAATCATCAAATTTGTATGGAGCAACAAAAGACCACGAATCACAAAAGCTATCCTAAAAAAAAAGGGTAGAGCTGGGGGCATTTCACTGCCTGACTTTTATCTGTACTACAAAGCCTGAGTAATCAAAACAGCTTGGTACTGGCAGAACGACACACACTCGGACCAATGGAACAAAATTGAAAACCCAAAAATAAACCCAAAAATTTATGGACAGATTATTTTTGACAAAGAATTGAAAAATATACATTGGGGAAAAGAACGCCTCTTCAGTAAACGGTGCTGGGAAAATTGGAAAACCACATGCAAAAGTAAGGTGACCAGATTTTAACATTGGTAAAGCGGGACAGCATTGACTGGGGGGGAGCGGGTTTTTGATTAAAAATTTGGTCTATCTCCCGCCGTTCCCTAGCTTGTCATGCATTCTTTCCAAAAATCGTGACTTTTTTAAAACATAGCGGGACGCGCGATAAATTGTTAAAAATCGGGACTGTCCCGCCAAAAGCGGGACGTCTGGTCACCTTAAAAAGGCTGAATGTGAACTGCAATTTCTCATTATATACCAAAATTAACTCAAAATGAATTAAAGACCTCCAAATAAGAAAGGAAACAATAGATTGCATAGAAGAAAACATTGGCACTAAACTTATAGACCTGGAATTCAGGGAGGACTTTATGAATCTGACCTCAATGGCAAGGGAAGTAAAAGCACAAATAAACGAATGGGACCTTATCAAGCTAAAGAGCTTCTGCGCTGCAAAGGAAACCATCAACAAAGCAAAGAGACAACCAACCAACTGGGAGAAAATATTTGCAAACAATGCCTCTGATAAGGGGCCAATATCAAAAATATACAAAGGACTTGTACAACTCAACAAGAAAAAAACAAGCAATCCAATTAAAAAATGGGCAGATGACCTTAACAGACACTTCTCACATGAAGACACACATATGGCCAACAGATATATGAAAAAATGCTTCACTTCACTAGCAGTTAGGGAGATGCAAGTAAAAACCACATTGAGATACCATCTCACACCTGTTAGAATGGCTGTAATCAACAAGACAAGGGATAACAAGTGCTGGAGAGGCTGTGGACAAAAAGGAGCCCTCATACACTGCTGGTGGGAATGTAAACTGGTACAACCACTATGGAAGGCTGTATGGAGATTCCTCAAAGAATTAGGAATGGAATTACCATATGACCCTGCCATCCCTCTACTGGGCATCTACCCAAAAAACCTGAAAACCTTAATCTTTAAAGATGTTTGTACCCACATGTTCATTGCAGCACTGTTCACAGTGGCCAGACCATGGAAACAACCAAAATGCCTTTCGATAGATGACTGGATAAAGAAGAAGTGGTACATTTACACACTGGAATACTACTCAGCTATAAGAAATGATGAAATACAGTCATTTGTGACCACATGGATGGACATAGAGACCATCTTATTAAGCAAAATAAGTCAGGCTGAAAGAATCAGGAAACATATGACCTCACTTATAGGTGGAATATAAAACTGAAAGTTACAGAGACACAGAGACCTATGGACACACTCAATATCTTGGTGATTGCCGGAGGGAAGGAGAGGAGGGAGAGGAGAGAGGGAGGGGAGGTGGGAGAGGGCACCAGCATTATGGACACACTCAATAGTTTGATGGTTTCCTGGAGAGGGGGTAGAAGGGAAGAGGCAGAGTAGTTGCGGGAGGTGGGAGTGGGCACGAGATATATGGTGGTGGAGGGGGACCTGATTCTGGGAGGTGGGCACATAATGTGATGCATGGTTGATGTGATGTGGACTTGTACATCAGGAAACTATCTAATTGTTACCAACCAATGTCACCCCATTAAATTTAACAATGAAAAAAAAATCAGTAAATATAAAAAAATAAAATAAATAAATAAATAAAGGTGATGAAAATGTTGGTAAGCAGCCATGAATGTTTAAGGCTGCTGGAACAATGAGCCATGTAATCAGGTTGGAAAATGGGGCATGAGATTCTCTGCATGGAGAGCAGCCTTCTGTGGACCCCTTGAGCCGCTGAGCAAGGGCCCATGCTGACCACTTTGTTAGCAAATCAGCTTGTTTGCTGTAGCAGCAAGGTGGGGAAGAGCAGAGCTTGTGATATGTATTGGAGGGAAAGCTCTTGCAGAGCACAGTCTAATCAGCTTGTAATTAGTTTAGGCTCTACATTCACCTTTTCATTTTTCTTCTTTTCTTGTCTTTTGCATTCATACATACACTTCATATAATTAAGTAAGGGAAATAATTCTTCAAGCAAATCACCCTGCTGGAAAAGTATCAGGTGGTCCACTGGTCTTTATCAGATGCTGAAATCCTCCAGCTCTCCGTAGCAGAGATGTGCATTAACCAACTGATTTTTTTAAAGATTTATCTTATTGTTTTTGACAGAGATAGAGAAAGACAGAAACAGAGGTACAGAGAGAAGAAGGTGGCCCCAGAACTGTCTTCATATTAGTACATCATCAGTTTTTGACATGGTTTCATTCCACACAGGTGGGTGGGGCCGAGCAGTGTGGAAACTGGGCCAGGGGCCTCCTGCATGGGAGGCATGCCCTTTTGAGCCAGGGGTGGAACTGGGGGGTGGGGGTGGGGGCAAGAACCAAACTGGGGGCCTTCCGAATGGGAAGCACACCTTAGTTCAGCATATGGTTTCACATGGGCCAGGGCTTCGATTTGATCCTCATTTCCCCAAGGCTGCAAAGTGAGCACTTAACCTGCCGAACAATCCTGGCTTCTTCTTAACTGATTTTTCAGAGATAGTCTTTCAAATATCTTGGCAAGGGGGCAGAAAATGGTACATCTTTTAAACTAGTATTGAAGTTAAAATGAATGTGAGGGAAGATTGTAAATGCCTTTTAGTTTAAATACAGTAGTGTGTCTATTTTACATTTTTAATAACCTGAGGCAGACAGTGTATGTGTGTGTATGTGTAAGAAAGAGATCTGTGGTATTTATGAAGGCATTTTTATACAGCACCTTTCTGTAGGCTGTGATGACATAGCCACTTGGACTGACAATTCTACTACTTCACCTTAGGCGAACTTGATTCACCAAGGTTTAAAAGAACAAGGATATCATTGCTGATCAAATGTGTTACTTGTTAATCCTTTAAAATAAAATTCATATCATGTGAAAGAGGTGAGAAGAGCAAAGCATAGGTTTGCAAAATCGGCATAATAGGTTTACATTTTAGTTTATTCAAGGACAGTGGCTACTGAAACAATGATTTTAAAAATGACACCTATTTATCTAAATAAAAGAAATACATCTTTTCATAATATTATTTAAGCTACCTTGTTTCAATTTTCATCCTCCAGAAACGTATTAAATATTTGCTAAAATGTTATCTGTATGCATGAAACTTTGACCAGCTATGTTTTATTAGGTGTTTGTCATGAGGTGAAAAATAGGTATTAGTTTATCAATGTTTACTTTATAAAGCAGTACAGGGAAGAATTAACTTTTAATGGTTATATTAAAGAATTAATTAGAGTATTTTAAGTAATTTTGCCCCCAAATGGTCAGTTCCTTTCTGGGAATTGTTTGGGTTAAAAGTGAATATAGTCATAATATATCTCAAATGATATTTGGTTATATTAGTATCATGTTTGAATTATCTCCATGTTATCAACTTAAGAATGTATTTGCCTTTATGATATGACATAAAGCTACTAATAAACTCTATGTTTTATGTTTGGCTTCAGCAAAAAAAAAAATCGCACAATTTATAACCAATTATTTGGACTCGGGAGGTTGTTGTTTGTTTGTTTTCCTTTAAGAAACAATTCAAAAGTTTAACTGTTCATGTTTTAATTCTGCGTGGAGGATAATATGACTTCCATTTTGCTATAACTTATTTGATTATATGGTTAGTTTTGTATTTGGAGGAATGAATTTAGTTTGATAGAAAATGAGAATAGTTAACTTAAAGTGCATTTAAAATTAAGTAAGCTTCTAAGTTTGCCTTGGGGTTTTGATGCTATTATATCAGTGTGTCCTTTTTATGTGTTTTGAACTATTTTGTTTTTAATAAAAAGTAGACAAAGAAATATACATCACCTACACACATCTTACGCTGTGAAGATTCACTTTATATTCTTTTAGAGGATACACTCCATTAGATATGCACTTACTGTATGTTGGATTGTAAATCTTAAAATGTAATGGTGATTCAGTGAGCAATTGATTCAGTGGACGTTTTTCTTCTTTTTTTGTCCCATATGGCTTTTGAAATAGGGTTACCCTTTACAAGTGTCACATCCATAGATTCATCTTTTGTACTTTTTAGTTGTTTCTGGTTTATCATTGTTAAGTTAAAAAACAACCAAAGTGATGGAGGAACCATGTGGTAGGTGGGTAGGTTGTGTGTGTGTGTGTGTATGTGTGTGTGTGTGTGTGTGTGTGTGTGTGTGTGTATGAGTGTGAGAGTGTTTGTGTGTGTGAGTGTGTGTGTATATCATGGCTGGGGACTGCCAAATAGGAGTTTTCTTGACTATGGGAGAGAGGAGAGAGAGAAACCCAGAAAGATACAGGAACACTAGCAACAGAACAATCAGGAGCTTTAACATCAGTCTAACATTTACTCTCACATTCTAAGTATGCATTTCCTCTAACCTCATTCTCAATCTAATGTTCAATTTTCCATAATGGATTGCATTCTGCACTCCCCCTGGAAGTAGCAATGGTATCTAATTGGTACCAGTCTCTTTGCCTGGCTTACTCTGTTAATATTCTTATCCTTTTTGGATATTGAAATACTTCTTCATTTTTTGTTTGTTTGTTTGTTTTGTAGAAACAATATCTACATTCATAAAGAAATTATAATGGAATTCTTCTTTAGAAGATAATGAATTCTTTTCAGGAACTGCAGGTGACATGGTGCATTAATGAGCTCTAAGTGGGGGAATTTAAAGTCCTGCTACAGCAGGGTTGTCCAACAAGTCAATCATGGTCTACCGGTCGATCGCGAGGCCAACTTTGGTTGATCGTGGATCGCTCGCATGTCTGGGGTGAAATTCCATGTACCATGGACTTTGAAGCGATTGTAGAAGACAAAACTTTCTAGCACTAGTTTAATGCAGGGATTCCCAACCCGGTGCCCACGGGCGCCATGGCACCTACAGCCCTATTTGTGTGCGCCCACCATTATTTGACTGCATCAGAAGTTTTTCATAAACACTAAGTAAAACTATAATTTACTTTTATACATTTGTTAGAATTTTAAAATATTGTTTGAGTATCTACACAGGTTTATTATATTCGTGGGTATGTTTGCGATATTGTATGTATAAGTTTTTCCCTCGCTTTCTCCTTTGTACATGTCACGTCGTGTTTAGCCGCTGCACTCTTTAAACTCTCCTCCACCCAACGGGGAGACGCGAAGTTGCCATTTTGATTGCGGTTGCTGGACTGATCGGGTTGTGACGGTTAGCTAGGATCACAGTGTTTTGATATATTTGATTTTAAATGAACTAAAAGCGAGGTAGGTAATCTATTATTATGGTGGCAATTTGATATGATATTGTAGTTCTCTAACTATTTTTATTTTTATTTTTTTAGTCCTAAAATGAGTGGCCCAAATAAGAGAAAACAAACCTATAATTTTAACACAGACTGGGAGGAATCATATTGTTTCATTAATTTAAAAGGTAAATGCGTTTGCCTGTTGTGTGGTAGTAGTATTGCAGTGCCAAAAAACATAACGTTGAACGTCACTTTCAGACAAGTCATACCACTTTTGATACGAATTATCCACTTAAATCTGAAGTAAGAGAGAAAAAATAAATCAACTAAAATTAAGTTTAACTACTCAACAGACTGTTTTCACTAGACATGTGGAAAAATCTAAAAAGGCAACCATTGCTTCTTTCAAAATTTCTCACGTACTCGCAAAGAAGAAAATACCTTTCCAGGATGGTGAATTGCTAAAAGAAGCATTTCTGACTGCTGCCGATTGTTTGTTTGAGGAATATTTTAACAAGCATGAGATTATGTCGGCGATACAAGACCTACAGTTGTCAAATAACACAGTCACAAGAAGAATACACACAATTTCAAAAGACTTGCAAACTCAGTTAAAGACTGACTTGGAAATATGTGACTGCTTCTCTCTGCAATTTGATGAGTCAACAGATACATCAGACACCGCACAGTTGGCAGTTATGGTGAGAATGGTATTTAGTAACTTCACAGTAAAAGAGGAGCTGTTGCAAATATTACCAATGAAAGGACAGATGAGAGGTGAGGATATTTATAAAACTTTCAGAACATATATCAGGTCGATAAACATGCCTTTGTATAAGTTGTCTGCGATAACTAAGTACCGATGGGGCACCAGCAATGGTTGGTAAAATCAAAGGATGTATTGCCCTTTGCAGGAAAGATGAATCCTTTTCAAACTTTATGTCCTACCACTGTAATATCCATCAGGAAGCTTTCTGTTGTAAAATACTGCCCTTTGAACATGTTATGTTCACAAAATAGTCACAAAGATAATCAATTCTATTCAAGCAGCTCCATTGCAACACCGACTTTTCAAGGCCCTGTTAGAAGATACTGAAGATAAAGAACACGATCTCATCCTGCATACTGAAGTACGTTGGCTCAGTAAAGGTAAAGAGCTTACAAGATTTGTGAACTTAATTGAAGAAATAAAAGCATTTATACATGATAAAAATGAAAAGTATGATGAACTAACGGACTCTTGCTGGCTGGTGGATTTGGGTTTTCTTGCTGACACCATGGAAAAATTAGATTCTTTCAATTTGGAGTTGCAGGGAAAAGACAAAAATATAGCTGAAATGATAAGCTCTGTAAACGCATTTAAAGCAAAATTGACTTTGTTGATATCGCATCTGCATATCAAGTCTCTCGTGCACTTCCCATGTATGAGGAAAATGCTAGGTAACAATGAATTAAATGTGTCATTATTTATTGAGACCCTGCAAGTGCTTCAAAAACAGTTTGAAGAGAGATTTCTGCAGTTTACAAATATCGAGCCAATTGTCTCCTTCTGTGACAATCCTTTTACTTGCCAAATAAATGGAATAGAACTAGCCGCATGTATTGCAGACCTTGTTCAGGGGAAAGCAGAAGAACTAGAGTTAGAAATTTTGAACCTTAAGAACGATATTTTGCTAAAATCCTTAATATCAGAGGACTTATGGAACATAGTCGACAAAGAAAGGTTCCCATTTTTAAAAAAAGCGGCATATAAA
>PVKE010040265.1:0-14661 GCA_004027555.1 Craseonycteris thonglongyai
CAAATCAAAGCAATTAGGTATTTATTTTCTTGAAGAGAGATGCTCCTACAATGCAGAAAAGAAAAAAATAATAGAAATAGTTTAAAACAAAGAGCTTAAAGGGCTTCCTTTGTCTAAGACAAACATAAACAAAGCAAAACGAAAGAGGTCTCACCCAGAACCAGACACCACAGAAAATGTCAATGTGGCAGAAAATGTCAAAAGAGAAAAAATTTAACCTTTGTAAAATCCTATTCATTTCCCACAAACTTTAGGAATCTTTCCTTTTTTAAATGAAAAGTTTTCTTCCCTTTCTTATTTGCAGGAAAGAATACAAATCACCCTGGCACTGCCCTGTAACACCTCGACTGGCACAAAGCAAGAACAACATAGACGTGAAATGGTTTTCCCTCACCCAGTGCTCCAGGGCCTTAGCGCGTTCACAACACAGACTGACTTACAATTCCTGGTCATGCACAGGGAACAAAATGAGCCGGAAGCTTACAGCCCCTCTTCCCTCGGCCCAGGGCAACAAAGCAGATTGGAAGGGCTTCCACTCACCCTAGGGGTGTTCGTCCCATCACCTCATCATCTACGTTGGCAGCCTCTTAGCAGAATGGTTTAGTGCTGACCTCTGAAGTGACTGGTTGGGTGGGTGCTGATACGGCTTCGTTACTTATGAGCCAGTTACTTAACCTCCTAAGCTTTAGAGTCCTTGCCTATTGAGCAGAAAATTACTATTTATTTCATTGGGTTGTGAAGGAACACAACATAATGCAAATATCTGGTATTACTAGAAGAAACTCAACAAACCACATACATATGGTGTATGTGAATATGTATACACACACATATGCATGCACATACACACACACACACACACACACACACACACAGGCTATGGAAAGTGAGAAAAGTTTGAACCTTCCTGCTGGGTCTCTCCTCCACAAGTATGTGCATGTCTTTGTTCCCTACTCCTCCTCTCGACATTCTCATCTACTTTGTTCTCACAACACTTCTATTAAACTCCTGAATTTCCAGTTAGGAGGTGATACGCCCTTGATAGAAGACTGTTGCTACCTCAGCTACTTAGGCTGATAGTGATTTAGCTTCCAATTTCCAACAAGCTGGGAGAGGTGCTCAGGACCCTGCACTGACGCTATGTGAGTGGCCTAGAGATGTCACCACCATGAATGAGGTAGAGATAGCACACAAGCCGCTGTGGCCTTCATATACGCTCACCACCAGAGAACATCTGCAGAGGTCATGACCAGAAAAGTGTCCTCTTTGCCGAATACTGGTAATCTTTGACCAAAAAGCCAAATGTCTCAGGCGGTCTGCTAATCAGATCCTTCCTCAACCATTAAAAGATGGTCACTGCATTGCAGAGACATCCAATGTTTCACTTGACCCATGAACCTACCCAAAGAAAGCCACTGGATTTTGGGCACCTCCCTTAAATGCCAATCAGTGTGCCAGCAATCTTGGAACGGAGCTTTGGGGCCAAGTGTCAGTTTTTCTTAGTACAAACAGTCCTCTGTGGACATACCATTCAGTGACTATGTAACAGCCTCTTGGACTGAGTCCCAGTAAATAGTGCAACTTTCGGAATGGATATTTTTGCTTTTTCATTCATCCAGTAGTAAGACTGGTCTAGTTTTGGCAAACCTTAAGATTAAGTCCTAGCTTTGGTCAGAATGAAACAAACAAATTATGAGCTCATGAATATTTGGGATTATGTGTCTTTTGGGAAAATTCAATTGGTCATTTTTATAGTTTGTGTTTTGTATTCTAAGAAACAGGCCAGAAGAGTTTGGATAAAAATTGCAAAGAAAAATATTGTTTCAGAATAACATTCTAATACTTGTCGTCCCCCCCCACACACACACACCCAATCATATAGAGATGCCATTTGTCAGTCAAGCATGATTTTTACAATTCCACTCTGAAATTATTTTTTAAACCCACTGAAATAGAACGTTCTAAAGAGAAATAATTGATTAAAATGTTGCAAGCTGCTTTATGAAATATCTTGTCTTTGCTGCATGGGCTGTCAATATCTTTTAAAAAAGACAAAAACCATCCAGTTTTGGACAAAATACAAACACCTACCCTGTATTAATGAAATAAGAATGTATTATTGAAATTCTTTGCAAGAGCTGGTCATAAAGACATGTCCCACTCCTGGTTGATTGTATGTCTTTTGTGAAATGAAAGCTAGAGTTTCCATAATGAACCCCAAATAAACTAGTAATTATGTTCATTTAGTTATTCCCAAAGTTGAAGATTTACTGTGAGTGACAGTAAAACACAGTTAATGCTATACTATGGCTCTCAGAAAATAATTTATCTATGGAGACATAATAATTAGCCAAAACCACTTTTATATAAAGGTCTAGTTGGGAAAAAAAGACAATTTGAAGTGTTTATCATCTCACAGATATTGCAATTTATTTCTAATGTGTCCTTGTAGTACAATACCTTTTGAACTTTACAAGAAAATTTTAGAGAAAACATTTCTTTAAATTTTTTGTAGAAATGTATTCATAGACAGAATAATTTTTATTTATTTTTTTAAAAGATGCATTTTATTGCTTGAGAGAAGGTGAGAGAGAGAGAAGGGGGAGGGCCCAGAGCAGTCTCCATAGTTGTACATCATTAATTGTGACATGGTTTCATTCCACAAAAGTGGATATGAGGTTGTACAGGGTGGGAACCAAATTGGGGGCCTCCCATGTGGGGGGGGGGGGGCAAGAACCAGGCTCTCAAACCATCCTGATAGCTACCAGCTGAGCTGCAGTTCAGCATATGGGTTTGCATGGGCCAGGGCTTGGATTTGATCTCCAGACATCGTGGTTGCAAGGCAAGCGCTCAACCCATTGAGCTATTCTGTCATCCCCCCAAATCATTTTTAAATGTCATTAAACAAACTGCAGGGGAAGCCGGGATGGCACAGTGGGTTAAGCGCTAGCTTTGCAGCGCTGGGGACTGAGGATCAAATCCTGGCCCAGACCTGTGTGGACCTGTATACTGAGCTGGAGTGTGCTTCCCATGCGGGAGACCCCAGCCCGGTTCCCACCCTGTGCAGCTCCCACCCACCTGTGTGGAATGAAACCATGTCAAAAACTGATGATGTACAATATGGAGACCGCTCCCCCTTCTCTCCGCCTCTCTCTGTCAATGTCAAAAACAATAAAATAAATCTTAAAAAAAAAAACTGCACAGAAAAATGTTCACACTGTATTGGTTATCCTTTTCTAAATGCTAGAGACTAGATTTCAGACTTAGCTCCATGGCAATTCTATTATTTAAGAAGTAAAATGAATCAAAGGCTTATTCTGAAAATTATAATCTTTCTCTGCAGTGAGAAGAATAACAGCAAGAGCTTCACTGAATGCTTACAAGGCACCAGGCACAATGTCTAGTATTTAGGTAGCATTTTAATATCTCCATTTTGAAGCTGCAAAAAATAACATGCAATAAAACTGAGGTAACGTCACCTTGGGGGCAAAACTGGGTTTTAAGACCAGAGTTCTGACTAGGAACTTGTACCTTTAACTAGTGCACCAGACCCTCGAAAACTGAACCTTTTGCTATGTCAGTTCCTAGTGAAGATGTGAAAATAGTTGAGGTCACAAAAAAAAAAAAAAAAAATTCCAGATATTTAGCATAATCTGAAAAATTAACTTTATCTCCAATTGCTAATAGAAATGCAAAAACTGTCATGAAGGAGACAGAAATACTTGACATCTGTGCCCTTACACATAAAGAGATCACAGCAGTGGATAGATTTCAGATTTCTTCTTTGCTCCTAATTCTTCTATGCTTTCAAGGCTTGGTTATATTTCTTAGGATTCTGTTTTTGGCCCGGTTCTCTTCTACAATAAAGTCCCTGCTACCTTCTGTTGTCTACTGTTGATGATTCCTAAATTTATAACTCAAACCACCCCCACCCATCATCACCTGAGTTCCATTCCCCGATTCCCAGTTGCTTTCGGTATATCTCCATTGCACGTACCACAGGCACCATATTCTAAACAAGTCCAAACAAAACTTGCCATCTCGCCTACTTCCTCCAGCATCAACCCCTCTTGATCAATGACATCTTTACCCATCAGGTCTTCCCAGTTTAAAATAGCAGGGTCATTTTTTTTTTCTCCACTCAACTAGGCAGCAAACAACTGGTCATTAAAACTAATACATTCTGCTTCCTGGGTGTCTCTTGCATTCACCGTATCTTCGTACTTATGCAGGTTCCATCTCTTAATCTCCTTTTAGAACTATTGCAATAGAATCCTAAGTGTTTTCTAAACTCTTGTTCTCCAATGAATTCTTCAAACAGTAGGCCCAATAATTTTCCTAAAGAACAGAAGTATACATAGCACTCTGCTTCATAAAACCTTCCTTAACCTCCCTCTAACTATAGGATGAAATCCAAATTCCTACACAAGGGATGTAAGACTTCACAACTTGGTTCTGACCCATTTTTCCCCTGAAACCCTCTCTCACTGCTGCACTCTTACATCATGTAGCCTAGCCATACTGTTACCCCCAAACCAGATACTCCCCCACACACCTCCAAGCCTTTGTTCAGGAGATTCCCTCCATCGGGAACAGCCTTCTTGATCTCTGCCTGAACATTTTCTTTTTCTGATACCACCTTCTTGAAGCCTTCCCATACCTTCCCATGCAGTATGAAGGATAATCTCCTCTGTGCTTCTACAGCTCTTTGTCCGTGCTTTTCTATAGCTTTAATTATATTGTTGTTGTCACCTCCCAGTATCTGTTTCTCTTGGTCTATGACTTCCTAAAAAGCAGCCACTGTCTTAGAAGCACCTCCTGGAGAGCACCGGTCTGCAGGGCTCCCCCTTGTGGTGAGAGGAAGGGGAGGACGAGTGGTCTGCTCCGGTCCAGAGCTGCTAGGGGCAAGGAGCTGCCTAAGGCTTGGGTTCAAAACCGGAAGTTCACAAGGCTGACAAACCTACAGCTCCCATGGGAGGAGGAAGAGGAAGCCACTGCTGAGAAATGGAAACCCAAAGCTAATCTAGAATATATACCGGTACCTCTATGAGCTGGTAGCATCACCAGCTAAAAAAAATGTGTTTTAAATGAAAGATAACAAGCATTAGAGTCAAGTGTGAGTGAACCTAGACCCCATCTAGGAAAGAATCTTCTTGTCCTAAGTGACTAATCTAAAGGGATAAACAAGATCAGGCTGAAGCTGAAAGGTAGGAAGAGATATACTCTCCAAACAGTCATAAACTCATCACTGAGCATCTAGGATGGTTTTAGAGTAAAGCCAAAATCCTAGTTCTACTTTTGCCACTTTCATGTAAGCTTTTTTTAACCTCAGTTCCTCACCTGTAATATGGGGCACAAATGCCAAACTCGCCAGGGTATTATGAAGATTAGGAATGTGTGTAAGTGTGTGGCAGCCCCTTAGGCTTACGAGGTAATCATGTAATAAATGAAAGTGGGAAGAAGATGTCTTCTTATACAATGGGGGAGGACTGAACGTGATTATGCTGGGATTTAAACTGATGCCCAGGACAGAGAGATGGAGGAAACTTGTCTCAGTTGTACATAGTTTGTTTCCTCCTGTAAGTCACAGCAGTAGGGAAGTTCAGTTCTGTCCTAGAGACAAAAGCCAGCTCATGGTGACAATGAGGGGAATGCCAGGCCTTCTATAAAAGAAAGAAGCTGGTGTTTGTGGATTTTGGTGGACAAGCATCATGGAGTTCATCTGAGAGGTCTCGGGGTATAGCAGAGCTGAGAATACACCTCGTCCTGGTTTAAAATCGAACTATGACAAAATGTGAGCTCTGTCTAAACATTTCAGGTGTGGTTTTTGAATCCTTATTAACAGATACCGCTCATGTAGTCTCCTGAAAAAATATTCATGAGCCCGTAAAGATCTTTTCAAACTCACCCAGCTAAATCAAAATATATTTAAGCCCACCTATTCCAATCTTTGATACTTCACATAGCCTAATATTTCTGTTTTAAATAATTTAAATTTCAATAAATGTCCATGGCCTGCTGAGATAAAATGTTCATATGCTAACCATGCATAAAATTAATGTCATAAAACAAGAAGAATATTCATCCATTCAATAAATACTGATTGGAAACTGAATACGTGGGCTGATCTTGACACAGGAGATACCCCGCATAGGCCCTCCTTTCAGTTTATCTCCAAACGCATTTGTTCAAGCCTCAATCAGTGACTAGAGACTTGTGCCAAGCTATGGAGTTCCAGCAAGGAAACAGGCTGGTGTAGCAGATAAAGAGTGGACTCCTGTAGAGCCTTCGGCCCTGATCATAGTTTCACTTTTCAGGTTTATTAGTAAGTTACCTATTAACTCTCCATCTCAGTATCTTGGCCAGAAAGATGGGTAGATTAAGCACCAGAGAAAAATCTATTCAAAGAATAATTTTAAATAGATTGCCAGTGCTAGCAACTATGAAAAATATAAACTAGTGAAACCCTTCACCTCATTCCTTAAAGAAGACGTTCCGTAAAGAAGACATATTACAAAGAGACTTGGTTTGATTCATGTCATCTCCATCTTCCCTTTAACAGTCTAAAAGTCTTCTTTTCCCATTTCTGATATTGTCTTGCCAACACATGGTTTCTGTTTGTTTGTTTTCTGCTTTACTGCTATTACTTAGTTGGCAGACATTTTTTTCTACCAAACTAGAGAGGAAGATTCACTAGGTGCATTTCATTTTTCTCAAGGTACTGCTACAGTTGACTTAAGTATCCCCAGGGACTTGCCATAACTCAGTGGGCCCTGTTGCTGGTCTGGTGGTTCAGAGGGAATGGAAGAGCAGAGCCTAAGGGCAGCAAGTCTCGTCCTACAAGGTAGGTCTCCTCAGGGTGCATGATAAAGGGACATCCAGTGAGTGTGGCCCAATGAACAGAGTCTGAAATAATAGATCAGCTTTCCTTTAAAAAAATAAAAGTATATGGGAAATAAGCAGGAAAAAATAGAAGGAAATGTAAACCCTTCTAAGAAAATTAGTGAGGCTGGACAGATGATTCTGAATTCATCAGAAACACCTTCTCCTCCTTAGAGAAAGGCAGCAACAATGGTCACTGGTCCACTTCAGAGGTTGTCACAGCCAGGTCAAGATGTACCTCTCCCAGTCCCTTCCCTGTTCAGTCCAGTGACCTTGGGGTGGGAGGTTAGGGACTTGGCATGTGAACACGTGGCTCTGGAAGCAGCAGTACAGACATCTCCTTGACCATGAATGCTCTTTCCCATCAGGAAGAAAACCATCATAGATGGTACTGAATGTACCATCACAAGAGCAATTACAGCAAGAGGGATTCCACCCTCAAGGATCAGTGCTGCTATTTTCC
Organism: Craseonycteris thonglongyai; assembly: GCA_004027555.1. Lineage (NCBI taxonomy): Eukaryota > Metazoa > Chordata > Mammalia > Chiroptera > Craseonycteridae > Craseonycteris > Craseonycteris thonglongyai. The sequence goes on from PVKE010040265.1 coordinate 7,346, forward strand.
TGTCACAGAAGGAGCATTGGGAGTCACTGACACATGGCATGCTGGGAAGAAGCCATAACGTTGGCTGTAGAGGAAGATTCTCTGTGGCCACGAAGGAAGAAGTCCTCCCCCTAGCAACATCTGTCACCTTTGCTAGGCCCAAAGTGTTCCTATTGCTTTTGTCACAGTATATTTTGGACTTTCATTGTAGGCAAGACATCACACACAGATCACCCATAAACACTGTTACAGCCCTTGCTGAGACATATGGGAAGAAGAATGAAGGGCAGGACAGCACTGGAAGAAGCCAGAAAAGAAAGAGAGCCAAGATCGGGTCTGATGGTTAACCCAGAGTTCACCAAGTGTGCTCAAAACATAAAAAAGGCTAGCTATCCTTATAACATACATCTCTTGAAGTAAACTCTGTCCAACTGCTGCCTGTGTTTAAAGTTAGGGTAAATCAGTACAACATAGGCAAAATGAGATGCTCATTTCAGATACACGAGCAGCCCCATGCATGATTTGTACACCTTTGGTTATCATTAAACCTTGCATGTTAATAATTGCTGTTTGAAATCCACCAAGGAAATGCACCAAACTGGAGATGCTGGGATAGCTCAATAGGTTGAGCCCATGCCTCGGCCCGTGCAAACCTATATGCTGAACTGTGGTGCAATTGTAACCACTGGGATGGCGGCAAAGGTTCTCGCTTCCTACGTGGGTGGAGTCAGTTTGGTTCCTGCCCCTCACAGCCCCACATCCACCTGTATAGAATGAAACTATGTCACAACTAACGATGTACAACTATGGACACCCTCCACCCTTCTATCTCTCTCACACCTCTCAACCAACAAAATAAATCTTTAAAAAAGAAAAAGAAATGCCCCCCCAAAGAAATCTGGTTTGATGGAACCTGGCTTGTTCTTAAGTTTGCTTATCATAGCAACGCAGCCCTAAGATAGAAACACTGTCCTTTGTCATCACATGCTGACCACCTGGCCTCTCAGAGCTATCCATGTGCCATCCGCAAGATGACTTCCTCTACTCATCAGCTCTCTTCTTAGCTGATATTTCCCTTCCTTCCTGCATCAACGCTAGCATAATGGTGCTATCAGTGGTAGGAGCAGTAGTTCCTAAAGAGGGACCACATCTCAGAACGGTGTGTGATTGTTCTTACAAATTCTTGTTAAGAAGCAGATTAACACTTAATGTCAAAATATGTTAAAAATTCCAAAAATATATAGATATCTCCTTTTAGAAATGTGGCACAAGATCTTAAATAAATGACAGTGAAAAAATAACATATCATGGGAAAGCTGGGATGGCTCAATGCATAAAGCGCTCGCTTTGAAGCCCCGAGGACCGAGGATCGAATCCCGGCCCCGGCCCATGGGAACCCATATGCTGAACTGGGGAGTGCCCCCAGTTCAGTTCTTGCCAGGGCCTATGTGGGAGGCTTCTGGCCCAGTTCCTGCCCTGCACAGCCCTGTGCCCACCTGTGGAGTGAAACTATATGGAAAACTAATGTCAACCATGGAGACTGCTCTGGGCCCTCCCCCTTCTCTCTGTCTCTCTCTGTCTCTGTTTCTCTCATTCAAAAATCAATAAAATAAATCTTTAAAAAAATGTAAAAAATAAAAAAAATAACATATCATGGCCATCTAGAGATTATTACAGGAATCTAAAGCAACTCATTGTTGGAAATCCATTAATTTATTCATCATAGTAACTGTGGTAAGAACAAAATCATATGATTTTCAATGAAAATTTTTAGAAAATTCAACCTCTATTTTAAAAACTCAATACAATAGGATTGATGGATGTTTCCTTTAAACACACACACATACTTCAGCACTAGCTGAAAGACATGCTGTTTTAAATGGGACAAAAAACAATGGTACATATGATCAGCCTCCTCTCACTGGGCTAAATTCAAGATCTCAGTAAGCTGACCACATGTACTGTTTAAAATGGGACAGTATTATTGTTTTCTGTCCCGTTTAAAAAGGTACATGTGGTCCACCTACTGAGCACCAACACCAATATCTTGACGTAACAGAAATCACTAGAGGCTTTCATAATAAAATTTCAATTAAGACATCATCCACTATCCTTTCTGCAATTTAACTCTGTGCTGGAGGTATTGGGTTAACACTACTCAAATTAGAGGTAGTAAATAAAAGCATAAAATGAGAAAGGAGAAAAAAATTTCTATTTGTAGATGATATAGTTAAATATCTGGAAAAATCAAAAAGCATCCCTTGTCAAAACTACTAAAAACTATATAGGCATTTAATAAAGTAAAGTAGAAAAATGCAAAATTTAAATTACAGAAATCCAAAGCTTTTATGTGTACAGAAAAAAATTAGTCATAAGAAATAAAGAATAACATTTTTGCAAAAAAAAAATGTATATATATACATACACACACATATTCAAACATCAACTTTAAAAAGTACAAAACTTATATGAATAAAACTATATAGCATTCCTAAAAAATCATAGAAGTAGACAAGAATGTATGGAGAGACAGAAAGATGTCAATTCTCCCTGGGGAAATTTGTAAGCTTAAAACAATCCCAATAAAATAGCATTATATTTTTCTTAACCTACAAGTTAGTTAGCTTATTTTTAGAAATGAATAAAAAGAAAAGCTTTGTGAAAAACAGCAATGTAAGGATGGGTGAACGGACCAAATGTTGAAATAAAAGTCTAGGCATAAAGGAATGTGGTATCAGTGCATATATAGGCAGACTTAGTATTTCTATATAGAAACTAAAAGCATATGAAACCTCAGTATATGCTAAAGGCACCCTCTGAAACTGGGGTGGAGGAGGGTTTCTAGAACTTTAATAAGTGTGAGACAACCAAATAGCAAAATGGAAAGACATAGTGAATTAATTCTTTATGCCATACATCAGGATAAGTTATAAATAGATCAGATATCTAAGTATGAATAAGTATGAATAGCAATTCTAGTGTGGACATAATGTGTGTGTGTGTGTATTTTTGTTTTGTTTTGTTTTCTATACAAATGTAGATATATATTTTCCAGATTTCAATGGCAGCTTCCTGGGTGAGCGAATTGGTCTACCAAATAAACCACTACATTAAAATTCACTACCTACCAAAATCCTTTTGTGATAGTTTGATTATCAGAGAGTAGATAAAATATTACTAATTAACAAGTTTAATCAATGAGCCTTCAAATAAAAATGAATAATGAGGTGAGGCGAACAATGAAAAGTTATTGTTTCGCTTACTTGATCCTGGCTTGATACATGGAATACTTTTCCACAAGCTGGTCATAGAATACTGAAGTTCAATAAATTAGCACTTCAGCTAAGGGAACAGGCACTTTCAAGCACATTACCGGCCGTGACTTACACACAAAACATATCCCTGAGAAGCGGTAGTCTCACAAGTAATAAATCAAAATTGCAAATCATTTCTGAGTACTAATTAGTGAAATCCCCAAGTGAGCTCTCCTTTAAATATTTAGATACAAATACTATTACATATGGGAAAGAGCCACTATTATACTTCTTAAAAATATTCTATAACCAGGCTTTGATTATTTCAGAACAAACATCTCCTTTTCTTTTCCTTCCTGAGAAAGTCAGTCTTAATGACTGATATTTTATAAGTTCTGCTACTGCTTAAAATAAATCATAGGTTTTAATCATCACTTTTTTTAAGACCTCTACTTAATCCAAACATACATTAGGAAGTGATTGGCCAGAGTATTCTAAAGAAGCCTTACAAGAAAAAAAAAGAAATTCAAACAGAATCCTCTTAATCGAAAGAGAACCAAAGGAGACCCAATGGAGTAAGAAAGGGTACGCCTGGCCACCTTTTCTCACAGAATCTACAGTAACTGGATAGAAACAGAAGGCATACCTGCATCCTCTTACATCAACAAAAAGATACAGCAAGCAACCAGTTTGTTCGCTGGGATGCGGAAGAGCTGTCTACACCAGGACTGAAAAGACTCGTGTTTAAATGTTTCTATGCTCATCTTGTCATTACCAGTAATGCCTTCATCTTGAAACCAAACTTTCTCCTCAAATACCAGCCTGCTGTTGTCTCCCTGCTTGAAAATGCAACTCCTTAATATTAGAATTGCATTTGAAACCTTGAAATTAGAGGTGATAGGTGACTCACACACTAGGAGAAAATCTCTCCGTGTTGCAGCAGACTTGGCTACTTTGTTGAGGTACGTCCTCCTTATTGCACCTTTCTGGATTGCATATAATCTACCCTGCCCTTGCTTTGAGCTTTGGTAGGGGGCACCCCTCCCTGAGGCTGAGTGCATTAGCCCCTGAGAGGACCTGCAGAGACCTGCCTTCCTCCTTCGCTTCCTGGAGGTTGCTGCACAAATCCATAAAGGAAGAGTACTTTCCAGACCGCTGTAGCTAACAGAGCAACTCCTTACCTTGACCAAGTTTTCTTAACAGCATTTGTCTCTAGCTGACATTATATCCATATACTCTTATATTTAAATACTTATATATACGTACACAGATGTACATTGTGTACTGATACATTACACATAATACATTACATACTTATACAGTGACCTATTACTTATACATTATCTGTCCCCCAGCCACACACACATGGGTAAAAACACTGCTTTATTCACTGCTGTGTCTCAGCACCTAGAATAGCCAAGTATATGGTAGATACTCAATAATTACTCGCAAAATGAACTCATAAATAACTGAATGAAGCAATGCATCAACAGGTGGGAGAACAAGGGGAAGACGTGGATAGAGTGCCCTGGTGGGAAACCAAATGGAGAATGAAAGATCTAGGCTCTGGTATTTGAGGCCCGAAACGCACCCGCAGAGCAGGTGAACGCACAGGAGACAGCCCCACCACAGTTCCCTGTTCTGACTCTTGTTGGGCATATTGGCCCTGTGGCAAATCCTCTGGACTTTTAAATCCCATAGGACATGCTTTCGGTATACTTATGAGGCTTGCAAGGGGCAAATAACGCAGTCTCACTTTGAACTTGAGCCTAAAAAGAAAATAGAGACATGTGCTTCTACATACTGTAGCCAGAATAAATGATGCCAAAGACAAAAATAACACAGAACTCTGGTTGAAAGACTAACTCGTGAAGTCCCGGCCCCTTCCTCCTTCCCAATCACTGTCTCCCACAATAACTTCAGGGAAATCTCCTGGAGATACATGTAGTGAACAAGCGATCAGATCCAAGGGAAAAATATGGTGGGGGGATAGAAATTAGAATGATGTGGCAAGTAACATTAACACCAGAAAGAGAAAAGGGGAAGCCGGGAGGGCTCAGCAGGTTAAGTGCTCACTTTGCAGCTCCAGGGACCAAGGATCGAATCCTGGCCCCAGCCCTTGCAAACCCATATGCTGAACTGGGGTGTGCTTCCCATGCGGGAGGTCCCTGGTTCAGTTCTCGCCCCCGTGGTTCGGCCCCTGGCCTGAGAGGGCATGCCTCCCATGCGGGAGGCCCCAAGTTCGGTTCTTGCCCCCCAGCTCAGCTCAAGGGGGTGAGCTTCCCATGTGGGAGGCCCCCAGCCCAGTTCCTGCCCTGCAAGGCCCCCACCCACCTGTGAACCACGTCACAACTAATGACGTACCACAATGGAGACTGCTCTGGGCCCTCGCCCTTCTCTCTGTGTCTCTGTCTCTGTCAAAAACAATTATATAAGTCTTAAGAAATAAAAAGAAGAAAGAGAAAAGAGCTTGGTACCCAAGTCAGCCTGGTGAGCGCAAGCAACACCACCCCCATACAGCTGCCCCTGGCGTATCCTGAGGGGGCTGGAGAGAGCTCTGCCTTTCTCCTTCCCAAAGCTGCCCCTCCCCAGCCCTCACCCAACACACCCTTTCCCTCCCTCCCTTGGAACCCAGGAGTGTCTCCTCCGGACCTTGGGACACAGATCTGTTTCCCTTGGTGCCCTGCCAAGAAGAAAAAGATGTCATTTCAACATAAATGGGAAGTAGGACACCAAAGCTTCTCCGTGACCTAAAGACTCAGCTCTCCTGGCTGCTTGGGTAACAGGAGCACATAGATTTTTCTAAATGTGTTTTAATATGCAAGACACTGAGCAGAGGACACCCAGGTATCTAGATTGGGTGGTAACCTTCCACTGCTTGCTCCGGTGGGGCTTTGTAAGTTGTTTGGAACATAATGCAAACAGCTTGTCTTGCTATATAACCCTTCTAATGGTGTGAATTGCTATAGATGAGCACAGATGAAGTGAAATTAAAACTGCATGAAGGAATTTCACCGTCTTCTGTTTGGTTTGGTTTTGCTGCACTTGAAACCTTTGAGAATGAAAAGGCATTGGGAGGAGGAAGAAGGAAGTTTCTTAAAATAGATGCAGAATATAAATAAAGTTTCTGATCCTAAGAAGTGAAAATTCTCTTCAATTCTCTACCTTTTGCCAAATGAAAAGGAGCACACAGAGCCAAAGAATTACCCCTCTAGGAGAGTTGCCAGATTTAGCAAATAAAATATAGCAAATAAAAACATTCAAATGTAACTGGACATTCAGTGTTTTATCGGGCAACTGCCCTGGAGGGCTCTTGCCTGATTCAGTGTCATGGTTAAGGGCGTGGCTCTGGAGACAGACCACTCTGTTGTCTGGGTGAATTATTTAACCTCATTGAGCCTCTGTTTCCTCAGCTATAGAATGAATTCATAATAGAACCAATCTCGTAGAACTGTGTTGAGAATTAAACGACTCAGCCCACATAAAACACTCAGATCAATAGTGTTTCCTACATAGGAAATACTCAATTAACTTTTATTATTACTCTTAAAGGGAAGGTTAATTTTTTTAATCAATGAAAAAAAAAAAAGCTAGATTATTTCAAGTAACATTCAACCATGTCTCTGTGTTTTGGTTTTATTGCGTTTTTAACTTTGGAATTGCTCTTAAAGTTAGAACAAGAAGCATATGACGTTACCACACAAATATTAAAAACATCTGCATTTAAGTTCTACGTTGGCTACCTGGAGAGACATAGGAAAGGAAACGGAATAAGTGTAAAGGACACAAATGAGACAGAAGAAAGGTAAACACAAGCCGATGTGCTTTGATTGGCCTGCACCGTTATTTTAAAAGACTGGGAGAGTTCACATAAATATATATAATTGTGGGGGAAAGCCGGGACGGCTCAGCGGGTTGAGCGCTCGCTTTGAGGCCACGAGGACCGAGGATCGAATCCCGGCTCCAGCCCAGGCAGGACCCACATGCTGAACTGGGGAGTTCCCACAGTTCGGTTCTCTAGCTGTCTCTGTCTCTGTCTCTCTCTCTATCTGTCAAAAGTAAAATAGAAATAAATATGCACTG
>PVKE010040266.1:0-14659 GCA_004027555.1 Craseonycteris thonglongyai
AGAGAGAGAGAGAGAGAGAGAGAGAGAGAGAGAGAGAGAAGAGGGGAGGTCCCAGAGCAGTCTCCATAGTTGTACATCATTAGTTGTGGTTTCACTCCACACAGGTGGATGTGGGGCCACGTGGGGCAGGAATCAAACCAGGGGCCTCCCAAATGGGAGGCAAGAACCCTCACTGCTGAGCCATCCCAGTGGTTACCAGTTATGTCACAGTTCAGCATATAGTGCTTGCATGGACCAGGGCCGGGAATCGAACCCTGGACCTCACAATTGCAAGTCAAACACTCAACCTGCTGAGCTATCGCGGTATCCCATGGATATTTTTAAAAATTTTTACTTACATGCCTTGGATTATTTTTTATCCTTTTGTATGAAACTCATATTATAATTAACAACACATATTTTTTTTGAAATCCTAGACTATTGAAAAGTCAACTAACAACATAGTAAGTGAAATAGATACCACATAAATGTTGAATTATTCATTTATGCTTTCAATATATTGCCATTTTTAACAATATTTAAGGGCACAATTATTAAAGATAATGCCACTGAGGCATAGATCAATTCAGTTTGCCAAATATTTGTTGATTACTCACTTGTGCAAGGCAGTATGAGTGTCACCCTCAGGTAGATTAACGAATAACACACAGGAAAAGAAACATTTGGACACATATTCTGTCTTCAAGGAGCTATAGGACTTGCAGAGGGAGTGAATTTCCATTTCGAGGGTCCCCCCCACCATATGGTATCTGATTGTACTGACTCATGCATTTGTTCTCACTGTTTAGTCCTTGAGACTGTGGCCTGACCACACTGTCACCAAGTTGAGTGTGTGCCATGGGAGAAGGAATTTCTTCATGTCCAGTCCATCAGGGACCAAGAAGTAGGCAGGTCCATGAGCACCAAGTCAGTCTCCATAAATCCTCATTCCATATCCTATTGGGAAAAGCAGTGGGAAAACATGGTACTGGCATGGGTTCAAATCCAGCTTCTGCCTCTTGCCAGGAGCGTGATCTTGGGCAAATGACCCAACCCTCTGATGTGTATCTTCATTTGTAAAATGAGGATAATAATCTTTACTGGGATGCTCTGAGGATCAAATTAGTTAATTCAGGTGTAGCACTTACAGCAGTGTCTGACAAATAGTGTGTTCCCAGTGAGTGTTGACTATTACCATTGATCAGAAATAAAGCTTAATTTACTAGAAAACAGTTCACGATTCTTTTTAGTAGGCAAGACCAGGTTCCCATGATTTTAATTAGAGCATTTGATTTCTGTTAGAGTGAAAAATTATATATAGTTTAAATATATATATATGTGTATGTGTGTGTGTGTATATATATATATATATATATATATATATATATATATATATATTTTAATGAGGGCTAAATTTCTCTTTAATTACTTTGAAGAAAAATGGTTACAGATTTATTTCACTGTATTAGAAACAAGTGGTTGGCAACAGAAAAATAAGATTTGGAGCTTGAGAGGAATTACAGCGGGAAAAGAAAGTCTAAGAGAAAACTGAAACAAGCTGACATATTTTTGAATGATGTGATCAAGTATGTTTTTTTTTTCTTAATATTGCTGACTCCCTGGGTCTCTCTAATAGGACAAAGTAGGGACACTATTCAGCAAAAACTCCCCCTATGGATAGCCCAGGGATAGAAATTTTCCTTCAGAATAAATGAATTCATGGAAACAAGTGTCTATGAACAGTCTCTATGGGTAGATGACATGCTTAGGATACCAGCACTATGGATCAGCAATAAGCTGTCCCCACTGTTCAAGGAACAATCTACCATGCTACTATTTTTGCTTTCCTGATAAATTAAATAGAAGGACAAAATTCCCTACTTTTCTCAAATTTGTACCTCTCCTTCCTTCATTTCTTTTATTTTAAGATCCTGTTGGCTACTGTTTAAAACAAGGCTGTATTCTAGAGATTTGTCTTGTCCTGTTTTTTATGTCAGTGGGAAAATTAGCCTCAAATAGCAGTCTAATAATGGCAGGGCTAGACAGCTGTGGTGGTGAATTTGTACTGTTTTTATAGTGGCATAGAGCCTAATGTATGCCTTTTGATATTACTAATTCAAAAAAGAAAATAAAACATCTCCTCAAAACTACTTTTAAACTTGTATGTAATGCCAAATTATTAGTTTATTTTTATATGCTTTTCCCCCATTAAAGTAAAAAACTACTAATTCTGTCAAGTAATGTAATTCTAATGATCATAGCTGAACACCTTAAAAAATGTTTTGAGTAGGTTTGTATTAATGGTAACTTGGTCTAGGGAAGACACTCCAGAGCACGCACAAGTATCTCATTGTTTTTTCTCCCACTAAACAAATATTCCCGTTGTCACTTCCATTTTCAAACCCTCCTGTCCCTGTTTTCTAGAGGTGGACATTGTCCTTGAAACCACACTGATCCAGTGGAGAAACTGGGAAGGGCTGGCTTGTACGTGTGTATGAGCTTCTTCCTTCAAAGGTGCCTTTGAAGTCTCTCCCTCTCCCTCTTCCACCTCTCATCCTCTTCACCCCCCTACTCTTCCTGCACCTCTTTGGCTCTCCCCCATCCCTATTTCCCCAGTTTCTTTTGTGCTCTCTCACTTCTCACTTTTTTTAATTGTTAAATTTATTGGGGTGACACTGGGTGGTAACAGTTACATAGGTTCCAGTTGTACAATTCTACATCACATCATCTATGCCTTACATTATGTGCTCACCACCCAGAATCACTTCTCACTTCTGTCCTAACTGTCTGGATATGTGTCCTTTGGTATGTTTTCCTTATCTGAACTGCAGACTTGTTCTTTTATTTAAGTTAACAAATATTTGTGGAACACCCCTCCTGTGCCAGAAAATGAACATGAAAAAAAAGGCAACAACTTTGTCCTGAAGAACCTCAGAGTTTGCTGTTGGAGAAGTGATAAAAAAATATTTATGACACCACGTTAATAACAAATACAATTTACAAATGCCAAGGGGAGGTAGGCAAACTAAAGTGCTACAACACAGAAAAGAGCAACGTCCCTTTTTGTGGGTGGATGAAAATAAGGGAAGACTGACCCCCACTCTCAGAAGGCTAAGCTGGCGATTGCCAGATGAGTAGGAGTATTCTGGCATTTATAACAAGCACTGAGTTGGTTTCTTCCAGGCACTGTGACTGCCACATGACTGGGGGTTTTGCATTCCTTTATGTTACTGCACCACCCCCACCACTGCTGAGGATGTAGTTGGTTATCCTCTGTTCCACTGAGCACTCGAAAGGTAGCTTGACTGAATCATGATGTGTTATAAGTAAAGTCCACGCTAGAATTTGAAGACTTAGTATAAAAGCAGTGACAAATATCACATTCATAATTATTATTTTAAGTACAAGTAGAAATGGTAATTTGGCTACATTATATTAAATATACAAAGGGGGACCCTCACCGAAAAAAACAGAATTATCTTCAGGGGAGCAGGCCCCTTGTAGCACAGGCTTTCCCCACTAAATGAGTGTTCTAGGAACCCATCTTTGTCAGTGTACCAGCTGGTGGTGTTGGGAGAGGCTGTGTTCAGCTTCAGTGAAATTTTTTGGAGACTCTTTACATACATTTGTCCATTTCATGATGGACGAATTACATGAACAACATGCCATATGACAACACATCTGCCCAAACTGTGCTGACTGTTCATCAATTTTTGTCCCAAAACGGCACAAATGCTGTGCCCCACGCTCCCTTTTTACCTGATTGCACCTGAGCAACTGTTTTGTTTTGTTTTGTTTCCCCAGATGAAAAAGTTCTCAAAGGGAAACATTTGGCTGATGTGGAAGAGATAAAACAAAAAATGGCAAGAACACTAAAAGGCATTAAAATCGATGAGTTCAAAAACTGTTTTGAGCAGTGGAAAAAGCGTTTCCATGGGTGTACTGCACAAAACAGAGAGTATGTTGACGGTGACTAAAGTTTCGCCATGTAAGAATAAATTCACAATTTTTTATCAATACATTCTCTTCTTTCTTGGGTTCCTCTTTGTATATATTATTGAAGATAGTTGTATCTGTTCCATTTTACTTTTGAAAAAGTGGCTCCTCGAAAATACTTAATGACGTGTGTGGCTTGCACTGTACCTGCACTGATAAGTGTTCATCTAGATTCTCCCTGAGTGATCTGGTGACAAAGCGCCATCCACTCACAGAGCATGTCAGTAGTTAATTTCACTCGTCCCATCTGGTCAGAAGCTGCTCAAGCGGGAAACGCTTCTGCCTCCAATCTAATCTCACAGGTTGACCAGGATGGCTGCTTTTGGGGACAAGACCTGGGTCTCTATCCATATGAAGAAAACATCCCCCAAAAAACTCTCAAAAAACTGTACAACCTCAGGAGAAATGTCCTGCTAGGAAGCTGCAGAACTGTAGGCTCCAAGGGCCCAAGGCTGCTCCATTCTAGGGCTGACCATCAGCATAAGAGGGGACCCCTGTATCTGTAGATCTGTTCTCCCTACTTAGAGCTTTCATAATGTGCTTATTTCCTTCATAGCTGATTTGCATATGACTCTTTTTATTTTTAAAGATTTTATTGTTTTTGAAGAGACAGAGAGGGAAGGAGAGAGAAGAAGAGAGCCCAGAGCAATTTCCATAGTTGTACGTCATCAGTTTTAGACATGGTTTCATTCCACACAAGTGGGAGGGGGCCACGTAAGGTGGGAATTGGGCTGGGGGCCTCCCATATGGGAAGCATGCCCCCATCAGCCAGGGGCCAAACCTGGGGTTGAGAACCGAACTGGAGGTCTCCTGCATGGGAAGCGCACCCCAGCAAGAACCAAACTGGGGCCACACCCCAGTTCAGCCTATGGGTTTGCACGGGCTGGAGCCCGGACTCAATCCTCAGACCCCAGGGCTGCAAAGCAAGCGCTCAACCCACTGAACCATCTGGGCTTCCCTGCATATGACTTTTTAGCAGAAGATCTGTACAACATTTTCTTGGAGAAATTTCTAGGATGACAAATGAAGTAAACATTCCTTTTCCCTTTGTTTACTTAAACGGTCACATCCTCCTAACCACTGCAAAGCCCACACCAGCTGTTTTCTGTGATCTAATTACAAATGGAATAAGCCCTTAATTCCACCTTCCATCATTTGAAGATCTATGACATGAAAATGCCTCTGCAAATTCTTCCAGAGTGCTTATTTTTTGTCATGTCCTTGATATAACTTATAGGGGCAAAGTTATTTGTGCAGAAATAAATTTCACTCAGAGGTGTTTACATGCCAGAGATTGATACGTGTTTTCTATCTGTACTCTGCCTGGTTTCCCAATTTGTTAATGCAGCCTATCATAGGAAACCAGGAAGAAGTGTATTTAGCAGCAAGTTAAATGCTTTTAAAAATCATATCAATTTCTCAATAACTGTCATACACTTGAAAGTCTTCTTAAGCCACATGTGCTGGATATGTAATTTGGGTTCACCACAAATTACACCACAGTGTGGATTTTTTTTTCCCCATCACAGTTGATCTTCACCCTTTACTCTCTGGGGAATTTGAACTCTATTTTTAGGCATTTCATAAGTTGCCAATTTAATGCATTTAAAGAGAGCAGAGCAGATGTCTAAAACATTGAAGGTAATTAATTAAGTCCCACAATTTCCAGACTACACAAAAACAATTTGCCATTGCCTGTGAAATGGTATAATTGAGTATTATAAATGTTTCCAGGCCAAGTCTTGCTATGAATTATTTAGTGCATCTGTCCTAATTAAAGACCTATTGGAAGATTAATGTCTCATAACCTGACAAACTACTTTACTTAGTAACAAATTATCCATATAATGACCTCAAACTAAATTTATATAACCCAAGAAACCATCTGAAAGAACTCACAAGCACGCTCCAGTAGAAGGAATTATCTCTGCATATTTACATTCATCTGCCCAATATTCTTTCAGCTTTGAATAGTTGTAAACAAAAATCAATCTGTTCCAAAGTGAGCTTTCTAATGGCACTTCTAGCTTCAGTCAACATCTTGTAAAAAATATGTAATTCACACTCTGTCCAACTCCCTTGCATATTCACATTCTGTCCAACTACCTTGCTATATCTGACATAAAGAATTTGCTTTAAAGACAAAGGTAAGTACATTTATGATACTAAGTACATGGGCAATATGAAAAGTCTTTTTTTTCACTTTTATTTTAAGCTTGTGTTTTTAGAATGAGATCACCTGGAAGGGAATGAAATTAATTTTAACACTACAAGAAACACAATGTCTAGTCAACAATATCTTGGGGTAAATGATGGAACATTGTCCAACCAAGGCTGAATCTCAGGGGATCTGATGGAAGTACATTACCAAGGTCACTTAAAGCTAAACTTAAAAGCAAACTAGGAGGACGGATCTTTCTGTTGTATTAGGAATCCAATGTGTCTAGGATAGTTGGAATATCTATGACATTGTTTGGGGGGTTTTTTGATGATGGCATGCCACATGGCTGATAGGCAGCAGGAGGGGTCCCTTCAGACTCTGCTGATTATATCTCATGCTTGAAAGTGGTTGGGAGAAGCAGCATCACAAGGGGAAGACTTCATATCCTTTCTTGTAATCATTCCCTTCCAACACAAATATTCTGCCCTTATCATGAACTTTTTGAAGAAGGCATTATACTTATTATTTTAAAGTTTAAAAATATCTCTCCATCTAGGTCTGACAGGAGACTTTTCAATAAATCTAAAGATCTCTTTTCTCTCTCACATAGATAAAGGGTGTCCCAAAATTCACGCAATATTTGAATTTTGCGTCATTTGTGTGGTAAAGTGTTGCCAACAACAAAAAAAGACAGCATGACAGCTGACAGTTCAGGGTTATTAAAAATGGAGCGCTACACAAAAGAACAACACGTTTTCATTGTTGAGCAATGAAAATTTACAAGTTTTACTTATAAACCTGTGTTTTCTATCAAAATTACTTCTTGTGTAAATTTTGGGACACCCTTTACAAATATGAGAGGGCTGTCCAGAAAGTATCCAGCCATGCAACTGTTCTTGTTATACTGACAATGGCTGGATTTTTTTCTGGACAGCCCTCATATATATTCACTGGCAGCCCTATTTTAGAGCATAAAATGTAAAATCATTATCCAAGAGAAAAATCTAAACTAAGTACATTAAAATATGGTTAACTGTCCATGATTGTGAGAAAATAAATGAGAGATAATTGGATATATAACATTAGCATGGGGCAGGATACACATACACACATACATATATAGTATATTCATATATACATATATACATATACATACATATATACACAATATCTAACAGTCATTTGTTTATATATTATAGTTCACTCTTATCTGGACAGAAAGATATATAATCAGAGAATTTTTCTTCTCTTAGTTGGAATCTTAGCATTAAAAATTCATTATTATTTATCATTTCTTCCATATATTTTTTTTCCCATACAGACATTCTCACACTGGAAAAAGTTCAATATCTTCTTCATAATCCTGCACAAATTATATATTTTAATAAAAATTAAATCATATGTTTTTATAGGAAAACTCAATCAATAGAATGTTACTTTACTACACTCCCTTTTTCCTTTTGCATTTGCAGAATATTTAGTGTTCTTTTAAAATGATTTTGTTGTAGTCTACTTCATGCAGAAGTGTGCAAGTACCTCTAGCTACATCTAATGGGCTTACTGACTTTTCTGCCAGGTTGGAGAAAAAGGGTAGTGAAATGAACAGAGGAAAAGAGAGAAATCAGTATTTTTTCTTATCATTTGTTTGCCTAGGTAAAAATAGCTCATTGTAGAAATTCAGAACACAAAGAAAAGTATAAAAAATCATCTTATTAGCATTTTGGTATACTTTCATTTTGTTTTTGTTTTTGTTTGTTTGTTTGTTTTTGACAGGGAGAGAGAGAGATACAGAGACAAACAGAGAGAAGGGGGAGGGCCCAGAACAGTCTCCATAATTGCACATCATTGTTTCCACATAGTTTCATTCCACAGGTGGGCACAGGGCTGCACAGGGCAGGAACTGGTCCAGGGTCTCACCCTGGTGAGAACTGAACTGGGGGCACCCCCCAGTTCAGCATATGGGTCCACACAGGCTGGGGCCAGGATTCAATCCTCGATCTCTAGGGCTGCAAAGTGAGCGCTTAACCCACTGAGCCATCCCGGCTTCCCCTACTTTCATTTTTTATAGTGGAATCTTTCCTCAGAGAATTTGTATTTCTTGTTCTGCTTTTCATTACACTGTAAGCATTTTACAGTGGTCTTATTTTCTGACCTGTACAGAGAATAATTATTTCTCATCATAACTAGACATGTTTGTGTATAAAAGAGGAAAGGTGTCCTTCTGTGTAATTGCATTTCAGACTCCTCAGAAATGACAATTCAAGAAACTAGCTTTAATGTACTCTCTAAGATTTCTGCTGAGTAGTGGACAGTTGTAAATTGATAAACAGAAGACAAATGTGTGTGTGTGTTGCAGGTGTACACACACAGTTGTATTCCTGCATTCTTAGAAGTAGTTATTAGAAAAAAGTCCCATCTCATTAAGATACAATGATAGTTTAAACATAAGTGGGGAAGCAGGAATGGCTCAGCGGGTTTAGTGCTCACTTTGAAGCCCCAGGGACTGAGGATCGAATCCCAGGCTGGCCCATGCGAACCCATATGCTGAACTGGGATGTGCTTCCCATCTGGGAGGCCCCCAGTTTGGTTCTTATCCCCTGGTTCAGCCCCTGGCTCAAGGGGGGCATGCCTCCCACACTGGAGGCCCCCAGCCCAGTTTCCACCCAGTGTAGCCTACACCTACCTGTGTGGAATGAAACCATGTCAAAAACTAATGATGTACAACTATGGAGATTGCTCTGGGCCCTTCCCCTTCTCTCTGTTTCTCTGACTCTGTCTCTCTCTGTCTCCTGTCAAAAAATAAATCTTTTTAAAAAATAAGTGTTAAAAATCTCAAAATGGTATAAAAGCCACATTCTCTTAATTTAACAGCTATTAAGGGACAAAAGTATTTTAATGAAAAATCAGAAGTAGAACTCAATTGAAAAAACTTTAAAAATGTATTATTATAGTATACTTTGAGTGCAAATATGTTTTGGAAAAAAATGACTGAACTTGTAGGTTATTAATAGTAGTAAATGCATTTACTGCTTGGAATGTATATCCAGATAATTAATCATCTATTTAAATTTGGATCTGCATGAAAAACTGTGGGTTTTGGCAGATCAGAATGACAGAGAATTGTTTTCATGTTCTTTTGCCTTAAAGCCCTCGTTCAAAAAAATTTCAGAAAATATCAGGGAAACATACACAAAAAGAGAATCACTGAGGCCTTGATTCATGCATTTCTTACTTAATCCAAGTATTAAATGTCAGAACCTAAAACTATGAAACAACTAAACTTAATGTTGTGATAAGAAGGCCAAATTTCACATATGTATTATGTCCATGCAGCAGAAATGTTAAACGAATGCTAGGTTCAAACAAGCAGGTGGCCTGATTCTGGGCCAATCACCCTTAAATCTTTCTGCCTTCTCTTTTCTCTACCTCTCTCTCTCTCTCTCTCTCTCTCTCTCTCTCTCTCTCTCTCTCTCTCTCTCTCTCTCTTATATTTATACACACACACATATACAGACACATAAGTCAGGGTCTTGGTCCCTAACATATGGTGACATTCAATACTCTATGTCAATAAATCTCCTACCATTGAGTCTGATCTTCAGTTCATTCTCAAGGAAGAGCAAAGTATGATGTATGGAACACTGGCCTCAAAAAATGCCCAGGAGAAAATGATTCCCTGGTGAAATGTTTACAAAGAAATATATTTTATTCATTGAGTGGAAATTTATAATACATATTAGCATAGTAAAGGCTTTGAAAGAATTACTGCAATAAAGAATTCTATTTTGAAGTTGCTTGCCTCAGAATGTTTTAACCTGGAAATTTTTGTTTTGTTTACTATATAATATCAACCACAGGAAACAGGAAATGATATGGAGCACTCAGGACCCTATGATTAGGACATTTCAAATATTATGACTAAACCCATGTAATAAGATTTATAAAATATCCATCTTTCTCTCTGGGACCCTTTAAATTTATTGTATAAAAATTACATAAACTGAAAAAATAATGATAGAAACCTTCCCTGATTTGGTGAAGAAAATACAAACAAGCTCAGGAAAGAAAGACAGTCCCAAACAAGATAAACCCACAGAGCCCCCTCCCCCACACCACACTCACACACAAAACAAAAACAAACAAGCAAAACAACAACAACAACAACATCATAATTAAAATACCAAAGGTTAAAGACAAAGAGAGAATCTTAGAAGCAGCAAGAGAAAGCAGTTAGTTACCTACAAAAGAGCTCCCATAAAATTACCAGCTAATTTCTCAACAGAAACTTTGCAGACCAGAAGGGATTGGCACAGAATATTCAAAGTAATAAAAAATAAGGACCTATAACCAAAATTACTCAATCGAGCAAAGCTATCATTTAGAATCAAAGGACAGATAAAGAGCTCCCCTGACAAGAAAAAGCTAAAGGAGTTCATTACCACCAAATCAGTATTACAATAAATATTAGAGAGACTTCAAAGTATAAATAATAATATAGCAATAAGTCCATATTTGTCGATGATTACGTTTGATGTAAATGGATTAAATGCTCCAATCAACAAACAAAATAGCTGAACGGAAAAGAAAACAAGACCCTTACATATGCTATCTACAAGAGACTCACCTGAGATTGAATGACACACATAGACTGAAAGTAAAGCAATGAAAAAATATATTTCATGGAAGTGGAAATTAAAAAGAGTTGGTGTAGCAATACTTATACCAGACAAAGTAGGCTTTAAAGCAAAGGCTATGACAAGAGACAGAGAAGGACTCAGGAACCCCACTTCTTGGTATCTATTAGAAGAAACCCAAAACACTACTTTGAGGGGAGGAGTGCATTCACTGGTATGTTCGTTGCAGTATTGTTTACAATGAACAAGATGTGGAGGCAGCCTGGGTATCTGTTGATGGATGAATGGAGCAAGAGGAGGTGGTGCATGCTCATATATACAATGGAATATTGCCATTGTATGGTTCTTGCCATATGCGGCGACACGGATGGATCTGGAGGGTATTGTGCTGAGTGGAGTTATGTCAGACAGAGAAAGACAGATACAATGTGATTTTGATTATATGTGGAATCTAAAGAACAAAACAAAGAAACAAAGCAGAAACAAACTCATAGATACAGAGAACTTTTTGATGGTTGCCAGATGGGAGGGAGGTTGGGGGATGGGTGAAAAAGGGGAAGGGAATAAGAGGTACAAACTGGTAGTTACAAAACAGTCACGGGGGTGTAAAGCATAAGAAATACCTTATGTGGTAACTATTTATAGTCCCAGGTGGGTACTAGGCTGGTCAGGGGGAATCACTTCTTCAATTATACAAAAATCTAACCACTATGGGGTATACCTAAAATTAATACGTAATAGCGTTGAATGACAACTGAAATTGAAAAATTAAAAAGGGGTAAAAGGCAATGAGAGGTTAAAATTTCCAGGTATAAAACAAATAAGTCGTGGGGATATAATGTACAGTACAAGAAAAATAGTTAATAACATTGCGATAGCGTGGTGGGGAGTTAGCTGGTTGCTGAACTTACCACTTCTTTAAGTATATAACTATGGTGTACCTCTGAAACTAATATAGTGTTGTATGTTAGCTATATTTTTAATAACAATCTTTTAAAAAAACACATATATACTAAAATCTTTTTTTATATAAACATGCCATTATTTTATTTAACTTTTCTCATGATATAGCATATATTGTTTCACTGTACTGTTCTTTTTATTGTTAAATTTATTCGGGTGACACTGATTAGTAAAAATTACATAGGTTCCAGATGTACAATTCTATGGTACTTCATCTTAAACTGCAATCTTGCAATATAAAGCCTATATTCACATACCAAAATAAAATAAATTAATTAATTAAAGGTGGGCCGTAGACTTTCTTCAGTGGCAACAAAATTCCCTTATATTCCTCCAATTTAACAAGTTTTATACAAGGTCTGGCATTGCTCTTTTCATTCCTGGGGTCTGTGAAGGGCATGAGGTAGTCTGTGATACTTCAGAAACTGCTTGAAAAGACATCTCACTCCTAGCACGTTTCTGGAGGGCTCTGTATAGGGTACCATTCTGAGATGGTAGGTTCACTAATGGCATGCATTTAGTGACCAAGTCTATTCTTTATTTTCAGAGTCCACTTAACAGAAAATATGAAAAGGTTTTTAAAGCTAATTACATATACTTCAAGTACACTTAGGGGCCTATGTTTTCTCTCAAGAATTCTCAAACAGTGAAATTGACATTTTCCCCCATGAAAGACAAGCAGGACGTTCCCCACGGTGGGTGGAATTTGAGTCACTCAAAACACAGAGGCCAAGATGATGTGTTTATGTTCCTGGGTGGCAGGTCTCTGGGTAATAGCCTTTAAAAGGGGAAAGAAATCAAAGCAGAACACTGGAGAGAAACAAAGAAATGGTTACTTTCCACCTTGCAAACACAAATGCTTCAGTGACAGACAAGACCAAAGAGCTGGGGGTGGTGGAGCTAGGACAATGACAGATTAATACTAAAAGGTAAGACCTTGGATCCTATTTGGAACGGTGACATATATGTTGCCTATAAACGCTGCATGAAAGAAAATGCCATAAAAAGGAGACAAAGTGGGGAAAGGGGAGGGGAGAGGTTGCCTAGTTTAATCCTCAACTCCATTTTACAGCTGCCTGATAAACAGCTCCTACTTAAGTTTTTGCTTCAGTGGTTTTTACAATAGGTAACAAAATCCTTTAGCTTTACATCATAACCCGGGCCAGTGTAATGGGCTCTTTAAATAGATATTCAGGTGTTTTGTAACTCCTGTTATGAGTTTTAGTTGGTGAAAGTTATCAGTCTTATAAATCAAATCACGGTTATAATACACCAAGATGGATTTCTGTTTGGATAGCCCTGTCCCCAACAGTCCTTCTTTATCAAAGAGAATCTATTTTGGCATGGTATGCCTGAGGGCCTAGGCCCACGTAGGCCTTCAAGTGCCAATGTGAGCTCAGAGAACGTAGTAAAATGTTGAAGATGCTCATGTCTGAATTTACTGCCTACTATGTCATGAAATATTACTTGGAAACTTAGGAGCCTTTACCTCTGACACACATCCTACTAAGTGAATGGTTTCTTCATCTAAGTTCTTATAAATAAGGTCACTTTATAAAGAGAAATCAGAGGATTCAGGGATAGGTCAATGGTTGAGCATTTGCCTCACAATTGTGAGGTCAGGGGTCCCATTCCCTGCCCCAGCCCTTGTAAACTCCATATGCTGAACTGTGGCACAACTGGTAACCATCAAGATGACTCAGTAGTGAAGGTTTTCACCTCCCATGTGGCAGGCCCCCAGTTCAGTTTCCACCTCACGCGGCCCCACATTCACCTATGTGAAATGAAACCATGTCACAACTATTGATGTGCAACTATGGAAACTGTTCTGGGTCCTCCCCTCTTCTCTCTCTTCCTCCTCCTCCTCTCTCTCTCTCCTCTCTCTTTCTCACCTTCTCTCAAACAATAAAATAAACCTTTTAGAAAAATAATAAAGAGAAATCATTTAAAAAATATTGGATCCTGTACTGACTCCTTCCCTTTGCCTGCATTGACTGTGCTTTAGAAAAAACTTCTAAGCTAAGACTATTAGAAAAAACACATTCAGTACAATGAACAATTTCCATGTCTGTAGCTTTACTTGAAATCAGAGCAAAAACTGACCCTGCCCCCCTAAACACCCCCCCCCGAAGAACTCCTTTCTAGAGAAAATATACCATCTTTATGTAAAAGTACAAAATCAGACACTGTCACCAAAGACAACTTTACTTCTGACATCTCACAGAGGCTATTGCTAGAAGCGTCAATAAAAGAGTTATGAATTTTGGTGAAATAAAATTTTGTTTGCTATTAACATACTTTTACATATGAGCTCTATTTGACAACATAAAAATGTTACATTTATTTTATGGTATTTTTTTTTTAATATTGTCTGATACCAGAAAATAAATTCTGAACAACAAGCACATACTCTTCCCTCAAATTGAGCTTTTCCAAATCCGTGCCAGCTCCCAGGGTGCTAGGGAAACTTCCAGAGGATGCTAGAATACATTCCAGAGGTCAGAGGTGGGTGGGTGGAGCCTGTCACCATGGTAGCTGCATTCACCTTGGTTAGTGAGCACACAGGTTTGGAAATTAGAAGAAATAAAATGTAAGAAAAAGAACCAGTCTCAATCAAGAGAACCGATCATTCCTAGAGAGCTAGAAATTGTCAAAGACCAGATTTCCCAGCACAATTGAAGTGTGAAGATTTAGATGTTAAGTGACCAGAAGAGTTTTCACCCACACATCTGAGAGGCATTAGGAACACGTTTTCAAGGGAGCCGTAGAAACAAAAAAGACTCTAGCAGAGGATGTGGACAGCTAAAAAATAATAAAACACATTAAATAAGCTGAACTCAACAATAAACAAGAAATTCCACATCTTATCTGAATTGTCAGTCAAGTATGGTGGCTTTGCATGAACTTTTCTACACAAGTTTTGTAC
>PVKE010040267.1:0-14662 GCA_004027555.1 Craseonycteris thonglongyai
AGAGAGAGAGAGAGAGAGAGAGTTTCTTTAGAAGAGTTATCCTAAATTTCTAGCTCCCCCCAAAAAAACAAAAAAACAAAACAAAAACATGTCCTGTAAAATATGCATGTGACAGATTTCCTTGCACAGTAGAACAGATCCTGAGAGAAATCTTCCTCCATAATGTATTATGTATTTGTATGTTTCAAACTAGCACCTATATACAATCACACAACACATGGTACTTTACACAAATGACAAATTGTTCCATGGTATATTCCTAAGGATACCTGATATCACCAGAGAGGTGATTTTGACACTAAAGAGATATAATTTCATAAAAGCAATGAATGTGCACTTGTGATAATATTCCAGGAAGTGTTCATGAGCAGGTGGCACTGAAGATGTGACATTTGACAAAAAAAAAAAAAAGTCAGCTGTGTGAAGCTCTTGGGCCACAGTTTTCTTGGCAAGATAAAAAGAGTAAATGCCAAGCCCCTGAGGTGAGAACAAATGTAGAATTTATGGAAATTAGAACAAGGCCTTGCTGCTGGTTACAGTGGATCGCAAAGAAGTGACTAAGATGGTAGGGCAAGCAAGCTGTAATTGGGTGACTCAGGTCACTGTAGGTAAGAGAAATTGATTTTAGTGAAACTCTGAAGTCATTGGAAGGTTAAAACAGGTCAGTAACATGATCTAATTGGCATTTTTAAAAGTTCACTCCATCTGCTATATATAAAAGTAGTTTGTATGGGGAAAAATAGAAGCAGACCTATTATGAGGTTACTGCTATATTCCTGATGAGAAGTGGTAGTGGCTTAGAGTTCATAGGACGCACTGAAGGATTGTATGTAGGGGTGACAGGCATAGAAAAATCAAATGTTCGGGATTGAACAAGTTAAAGGATGGTAGTTTCATTTATTAAAAAAACTTAGAAAGGTCAAGATCAACAGAAAGAATGAGTATAGAGCATTTAGCCCAAATTGTGAAAATGTTTAATAAATGTTACATTTGTTATTGTTATCACGAGTGGATTGCTTGAATTGATAATGTACATAACTCTTAAAACATGATCAGTTCACTTGACTATGGCAGCCATAAGAAGTCCTATGTAAGGTTCCTCAACACCAGTATTTATACTTAAAAGGAATTCTGAAATGTACTTTCCTTTTATAGGTAGTGAAACAAAAAAATTAGAAAGATAAATAATTTTTCTCAAAGCCAACTTTATTTTGTGAAAATTAATAAAGGAAACTTCAACCAAAATTAGAGTCTAGAAGCCCTGCAGAGGAAGCTCTCACGTTCCACCACTCATTGTCAATTACCCCAGTGAAGATGATGTTACCAATTACACCTAGAGTTCATTTGGTCCCCAACAGGAAGAGATGTACCTTGTACTCTCAAGCAGGATGCAGTTACTTTACTCCAACAGAGGAAGAGAGATTTCTTTGTTCTTGCCCAGCATCTCAAATATGAATGCACTACAGCTCAGCCAATGAGAAGTGATTGTCACTTGAACTCTAGCTTTCCCCAATGAACTTCTATTTTCCATTGAAGATAACTTTCTAGTCCAGTCCTCCTTTCTATAAAAGCCTTCTATTTTGTATAAGCCCGGAAGTATCTCTCTGCTTGCTAGATGAGCTGCTACTCAATTCACGAATCATTTAATAAAGCCATGTACATCTTCTAATTTACTCAGTTGAATTTTGTTAACAATTCTCAAAGCCTAAGTGTCCTGAAATCTACTCATTAAATATAAAATCTCTTTCAATTATTATACAGTAAAGTAGAAATACTATTTATAACTAAAATTGGTGTATGCCTGTTTGAATTTATCCTCTTTTGGACTTTCTTTGCCTCTTGGGCTTGCTTGTCTATTTCTTTCACCAGGTTAGGGAAGTTTTCAGCTACCATTTCTTCAAATAGGTTCCTGATCCCTTGCTGCCTCTCTTCTGGTACTCCTATGATACAAATGTTTCTATGCATAATGTTGTTCCAAAGAGGTCCCTTAAATTATCTATGTTTTGCTTGGTGTTTTTTTTTTATTGTTCTAATTGAGTGTTTCCTGATTTGTTCCTCTGCTGCATCTACTAATCATTTCTTCTAGTGTAGTCTTCATTTCAGTTAATGTAATCTTCACTTCTGACTGATTCTTTTCAGTGTGGTTTCTACATCCTTCTTTTTGCTTACAATCTCTTTGATTTCTCATTAAGTTTCTTTACCCTATTCAGGTCACGGTCAGAAAAATTAGAGCATATGTTACATGTATTCAAGAGATACATTCACTACTAGTATGTGTTGAAATGCAAAAAAAAAAAATCTAAAAGCATTGCAAATATAATAAAATACATGATTGCTTTATTTTCAGTTACCATCTGAAACTTAAACAAATATGTAACAATATTTAAGAGTTTCTTTGTATCTCTCAGATCATCTGTGACCTTGCAAGGTTAGACATTCTTATGGCCAGTGTTTTAAACTTTGTCTCTGGTAAGTTGGTTGCCTCTATTTAATTTAGTTCTATTTCTGGAGGTTTCTCTTGTTTCTCAATTTGGAACGTGTTTCTTTGTATCCTCATACGGCTGTCTCTCTGTGTTTGTTTCTATGTATTAGGTAGTTCTCCTATGTCTCCCAGTATTTGCTGGGCGATCTTGTATAATAGGTGTCCTGTGCAGTCTAGTGGCACAGTCTCCCTGATAACCTGTACATCTGTTCAAGGAGTGTCCCTTGTGTGTGCTGTGTTTATTTTATTTTGTATTTGAGCCTTCGTTGATTTTGGCATGTCCACTGTGATTGACTCTCAGGATGACTAGATGTGAGGTCTGGTTACGCACACAACATGTGAGCTGTTGTTATGCGGCAGCTGACCCCTCTGGGGGTGATTTGCCCATGCAAATTTCTGTGCTTGTTGAGACCACGCTTTGGGCATTCCACTTGAGACCAATTGGGTAGTGCTCTGGTGTGGTCTGAAGCTGGCCTCTGTCTGTGTTGTTTCTTATGCCTCTTGGGAGGGACTCCCATGTAAGCCAATTCCAGCCTTGCCTGTGACCAAGCCCGGAGCTACCTGATAGAAGGTACAAAGCATACGCAATTGGATGCTGCTTATGCTGCACCTGGAGGCTTATGGGGGTGGCCTTGCTGTAAACTCAGGCCAGCTGTTACCAGTATCACAATTGAGGCAGCCTAGCAAAAGACCCATGTCTCCCTTACACCTGTTGCCACTTGTTGGTTGCCCATAGAGCTCAGCTGCTGACAGAACTTTCTTAGATGCATGGACCAAGCTGCTTTACCCGACATTGACAATGTCCTCAGTGATGCCACTCAACTTGGGTGAGGTGGGGTTTCAGGAAGTCACATGGTGTGTAGATGGTTTTACAAAATTAATGAAGTTTCAGTTCTTGAGCCAGTCCTGAGCCTATGGCAACTTGATCTGAGAACCCTGCGGCCAGCCACCTCTCATCTCAGGCCCACACATCGCCACATGGGGCCCAAGAAGGGCTGCTAAGCAGGCTAGTGCTGACTGCTCTCCACTGAGTTTCCAGGCTGTTGTGAGCTAATATTTCACAAGCCTCCTGTAGCCTGGAGGGTGAGGCTGGCTGTCCAAGAGGTTAGAATGCCCCAAGTGATGGCACAATCGCTGGGCAGAACAGTGTCAAGGACATTACCAAGGTGGTGCCCATACAGGTGAATTTTACTAGACCAGTGGAGTCTCTGGTTTGGCCCTGTGGGGTAAATTTAACACAGGAAAGATGTCATCCTTCTGTTGGCTACACATTCGGGCAGGCTCCACACCAGGAGCCATCCCTCTAGCTTTTGCCAGAAGCTACTCAACTCAGCCTCTGTCCGTATGTCTCTGTAACCTCTCAAGTGGTTGCTCCTCTGCTGGTGCCCAAGGTCAGTGCTTATAGTGAAGTGAGTCTATGTGCAGGCACGTTAAGAGAATGTCTTTGTTTCCAGCTACCTTTTGTCTCACAGAGACAAACGAATGGAATCTTTGCTGATTTTCACTGCTGGATGTGGCGAGGTTCTTATTCCCTATATAGGCCATGTGGGCTGGCGAGTACGGTGTGGGTCTGGGACCCCTCACTATTCAATGGGGACCTCTGGCCACCAAGGTGTCCACGGTACTCAACCACTGCCTATGGGTTTGAGGTTAACCCATTTTGCCTCTCCACTCCTACCACTCTCAATATGGCCTCTTCTTTATACCCACAGATGTAGGGTTTCTGTTTAGCTAGTCTTCAGCTATTTCTTGAGGTTCATTGTTCTATAATGTAATTATAATTTTAATGTGACTATTGTACACTGGAGACATAACATTTACCTATTTTGTCATCTTAGGCCTTCTCTTGATCATGTAAATCTCATTTCCTTTTGTTTTTGTAAAGAGTAATGCTATCTCAGGAATAACATTCTAAACTTCAAAGTGTCCCCTCTCACTCTTTTTGTTATCATGTAAAACTCAAACACAAAATGCAATTAGATAATTTGCTTAAAATTTGGATTTAATATTATCTTTCTCTGTAAAGGGAATCTTTATGTAAGAAAAACATTCAGCCAATATACATGAGGATCATAAAAGCGGTAAACCTTCTGAAATTTTTTTCCCATGAGAAAAACAAGTTTTCCTCATGAGGCCTTCCATGGTTATTCTGTGCTGTTCTTTACATTTCCTTCATAATTTTGGAAATCTGTAAAAGAACAACCTAGAAATCTGAATTGAAATGATACACTTGAGGAGAAAACCAGTAGAAGTTTTTGAGGCATCTTTATGCCATTTTTCTGACTGGGCTCATGTATTAAAAACTAGGGAAAAGAAAATCAATAAAATCCATTAAGCCTGAGTTGGTTTCACTAGTTAAAAAAAAAGACAACTAAATAAAATGAAAGCAGAAACTCTTATTTCATTCAAAATACATGGTCACCTACACGGTCTCAATTCTCCAGGAACACAACCTGTCTTAAAGGATTTGCCGATAAGAACTAATAAACAAGAAGACCAAGATTTAAGATCCACATGAAGTTTTACTACAACTGTAAATAATATTGATTTTCTTCAAACAGCTGAGAAGTATTTAAACCTTATTTGGCCCTTTAAAAAGAAGTGTCAGACTTAATTCAAATTATTAACTTATTGCATTAAGAATTAAGTACTTTTTAAACCCCCAGTTCTAGTTAGTTTCTTTACACTCAGCATCATCCAAAGCTGTTCTGTAAAAAGCACTGACTTTGCAGAGCAGCTTCTAAGGGAGCAACTTTTCCGAGGGTTAATGGCTTTGTGTCCTGAGTTTTTGTGTACCTGCCTGCTGTTTTAGATTCTGCTTGGTCTTTTGGTCCCAGGTGATAACCTATTGCTCTGATGTAAAAGCAATGTAAAAGCATTTTGTTTCTGTACAATATGGTATAAACTCTTTAGTTTACAGATGTTCTGAAACCATTATTTTGTCTTTTTTTTTTTCCTATTAGCCTACTTAAAGTTTCCTCAACGACCATGTACCCAGTAAAGCAGTAGGAACCTGCCTTCCAGCAGTTTCTAGCTGCAACTAGCCTATCACGTGCATCCTGCAATTTGTTACATATGTCCTAATGGCTTGACTTTGTTTCATGACCTTGGTATTAATAGTATCAACTTGTCATCCAATGTTAGTTTCTTACAGGATTGTGTGTCCTTGAACGTCATTTTTCATGTCAGTGGATTGCAAATTACTCATTGGTAAGATGGAAGAGGTAAGAAAATAAACACATTCATGAGCTTTTCTAAATGTGAGAAATAAAATACCGGTACTCGTAAGTTGTTATCATCTCTGGTAAGTCAGTCATTCAGAAAGAGAAAGCAATGGATTGGTTATTCACACATTCATCCATACA
Organism: Craseonycteris thonglongyai; assembly: GCA_004027555.1. NCBI lineage: Eukaryota > Metazoa > Chordata > Mammalia > Chiroptera > Craseonycteridae > Craseonycteris > Craseonycteris thonglongyai. Next base: position 5,848 of record PVKE010040267.1, read on the forward strand.
TTCATTAGAATATACATTCCATGCAGACAGGAGACTTGCTTTTCTTTCTGGGGATCCACTAGCGAAACCAATTTCAGGCGCATATGCTTATACTCAAAAAACACAAAGATATATTAAAAGAAATAAAATAAGAAAGGAAACTTTCTGCTTCCAAAGATCTCACTGTCTCACTATTCCATAAGCACTCCACCTGTGTTACAGTGAAAAATGCTCCGGGGGGGAAATAAAGACAAAGCTCAAGAAACCCAAGTTCTGCCTTCTACTTTGAAACATACTTGGGATATGATCTTTGGCATTATTTAACTTCTAGGTACCTCAGTTTGGTAATTTGGAAATGGAAAAATGCATATTACGTAAGAACAATATATTGAGTTTAGCCATGTATAACAGAAAACCCAAGTAAATAATAGAGGTTTAAATAAGACAAATATTTTTTTTCTTCAAATAATAAAAATTTCATGATTAGCAATTTAGGGCAAACTTTACAGCTCCATGATACCTCAGAGACTCAGTTTCTTCTTGCCCCTCACACTGCCCCCGACTCATCTGTTCTTAGTTAAGTTCATGTCATTTTATTGTGACAGATGTCTGTCAGAGCCTCTGTATCATAACCATACTTCAGGCAGAAATATTGGAAGAACAAAAGGTCAAAGGGTCATTTTGGCTGACATAACTTTTTTAAGGAGTGAAGCACATGCTATTTTTTCCCTTAAATTGCAGTGGCCAGAACTATATTTCATATTTATAAGGGATGCTAGGAAATGTAGTTTGTGTTGTTGTTGTTTGTGTGTTTGTTTGTTTTTTAAGGTGGTCAATTTCTTATACTATAATAAAATCAGATATATTTTAATAAGAAAGTAGGGAAGATACAATTTTGAGTAATAAACTAGCTTATTTTAAAGATTTATTTTTTATTGTTTTTGACAGAGAGAGAGAGAGAGAGAGAGAGAGATACAGAGACAGAGAGAAGGGGGAAGACCCAAAACAGTCTCCATAGCTGCACATTGTCAGTTTTTCCACATAGTTTCATTCCATAGGTGGGTGTGGGGCTGCACAGGGCAAGAACTGGGCTGGGGTCTTCACCCCAGTGAGAACCAAACTGGGGGCACTCCCCAGTTCAGCATATGGGTCCGCACAGGCCGGGGCCATGATTTGATCCTCGGTTCCCAGGGCTGCAAAGTGAGCGCTTAACCCACTGGGCTGTCCCGGCTTCCCCTAAACTAGCTTTTTTAGTCACAAATACAAACTGTTTATATGTACAATAAATATTTATTGCACGTACAATTGGGGTTACTTATTTTGCAATACTTAAGATGGAGAGAGAGCAGTATCCAGAGATGAATAAACTGTTACCTATAGACTGAATGCTGTGTTTCCCTAAAATTCACACGTTGACACAATCCCCAGTATGATGGTGTCAGGTTGAACAAACAGGAGACAACTACTAATTGTTACATATGTTCCCCAAAAATTCTAGCTGCAGGGAAACTCACTCCCCAGCATTAAGGCAAGACCCTGCTTACAAGGGGCCTTACACAGGCCAAAGGCATTTCTCTTTGGCTTTGAATGCACAGTCAGGCTCAAAGGTGCCCTAAAGTGGCCCTTTCTTCATTATAATGGTAAAATTCATGCCCAAGGGTGGAGCTTTAACATATTAATGAGCGTGCAACACATAAAAAAACATGTAGCCATGAGACATGCAACACATAAAAAAACATGTAGTCACACTGCGCAGGGGTCCAAAAACCTCTGCCTTCACATGCCTAGACATAGTTTTTCCCTGCCAAATTTTCTTTAAAACCCCTGCTCCAGCTTCCCTTGGGGAATCATCCATTTCTTCCTTGTCATGGTGTTGGTTTCCCTGTGCACAGCTTAATAAAACATTCTCTTTGTCTACTTTGGTGTGTGGTGTTCTTTTGATTTCCATCCTGGGAGATTGCAAAAACCCAGGGCACCAGTAACATTAGGCAATGGGGCCTTTGGAAGGTGTCGGGTCATAAGAGTGGAGCCCTTGTGAAAGGGATTAGTGCTCATGTGTAAGAGACTTCAGGGAGCTCCCTCACCCCTTCCACCATGTGAGAACACAGGGCTGCCTATGCACAAGGAAGTGGGCGCTCACCAATTACTAGATCAGCCAGAGCCTTGATCTTGGACTGTCCAGCCTCCAGAAAAGTAAAAAATAAGTGCTCCTTGTTTAAGCCAACCAACTTATATTTTGTTATATTATAGCAGCGTGGGCTGATTAAAACACTGCTGCCATCAATGCCTAGAAAGAGAGATAATAAACAATATCTATAAATCTTTTCTTCATCCGCAAGTCTACTTTAAAAGCCTCATAAAACTTAATGCAGAAGCCCCCAGTCTAGCCTCTATTTAAGGGATGGGGAAGCTGATTCTACCACTTGGTTGGGGGAACATGGCAAGAATTGCTACAACTGTCTTCTAAAATAATTTCATACATTTCATAAGGTCATCAACATTATTTTGCTAAGCTGAGTGGCTGAGCATAATTATGTTTCTTTTTTTTTAACTTTTATTTATTTATTTATTTATTTTTTTATTTATTTTATTGTTTTTGACAAAGAGAGGGAGAGAGAGAGAGAGAGAGAGAGAGAGAGAGATACAGAGAGAGATACAGAGACAGAGAGAGAACTGAACTGGGGGCACTCCCCAGTTCAGCATATGGTTCCACACAGGCCTGAGCCAGGATTCGATCCTCAGTCCCGGGCGCTGCAAAGTGAGCGCTTAACCCACTAAGCCATCCCGGCTTCCCCAATTATGTTTCTTAACACAACCAAAATTCTCTAAATGTGCACTCACTGTGCTCTCTAAGAGACAATACCCCAACACTATTAATTTTAAACTATGTGCCTTCATTTTTTTAATAGTTGTCCCATGAAAAGTATAAAATTCCCTATCATAACTATTTTGTACTATTTGAACACATTCTATAAATTTCAAATTGGGAATCTTGGCTGTGACGGTTTGTATTTTCTGAGTTTCTTTATATTTAAAATTAGAATGATGCCATCTACCTTATTAATTAAAAACTCCTATATTTCAGATGAAATCATGAAGGTTATTCACCAGATACAAACTACTGTACAAATATAAAATGTTGATAGTGTAATACTTTGCTTTGGTTCATCTTGTCCTGCTCTATCAACATTATTTCTTCTCCCACACAAAATTCTTTTCTCAGTTATACTCTCATAACAATTTATCATCTTATGGCCTGGCAATCCTTTATAACTATAATACAAATTTTTTTAATTACATAAATTTATTTTCTCCTAAAAATTCTTTTTAACTTGTTATTCTATTTATTCTCACATATCTCTACACCAACCAATGTGAATTTCAAAGTATATTTGAATATTTGAAGAGCTACTTATTTTTTTTTCTGTAATTTATAATTTTTTATTTGCTATATATGGCCTTATTCAAATAATTGATTAACAAAAAATTCAACTATTAGTTTTAAAGAAAAGCAGGGCATTTATAATATAAAAGATTGTAAGGACATCTTAAATATGTTTGGGGGAAATGCATATTTTCAGAAGATTTTTTTCATAATTATATATATATAATTTCTGGAATAATCTTATTTTATTTGAATTTCTCAGGTCAGAAATGGAGAAGTACTGAGAATTTCAAGTACTGGTACATGACATGATGATCTAGATTTAAATAAAATTCCATCACAGAGACGTTATACAATTTAAAAATATACTAATCATTAAAAGTTAATTATATTACATATTTACTTTTGTTATTCCATTTCTCCACCATATTAAAAAGTCCTTCAGTAAAGAGAGAAGCTTCAAACAAATTCTATAAATATTAAAGTCAAATATAACATACAGAGACCAAAGTCTGAATGTGATCAACAGCTCTTAGTGGCAAGAATATAGTTACTTTAGTTGATATGATTTTATTATCTTTAACGCCCTCTCTTCTGATATAAATATTTGGTGTGTGTGTGTCTGTGTGTGTGTGTGTGTGTGTGTGTGTGTGTGTGTGTGTGTGTGTAGAGAAAGAGAGAAAGAGAGAGGGAAGGAAAGAATTGAATAGAAAATTGAGAGAAAGTGATATTAAACTGACTTTTCTTTTGTGACAAAATTTATAATGGCATAAAGAATGGTTTTATGGGAGAAAAACAATAAGATAAACAAAAAACTGAAAGTAAAAACAAAAACTCATGGACACAGTCAATAGTTTAGTGGCTACCTGAAGATAAGGAGGAGGTGGGTAGGGGAGGAGGGAGGAAGCATCAACTATTTGGTGATGGAAAGAGAACTGACTCTGGGTGGTGAACACATAATTCAATACATAGACGATGGAAAATAGAATTGTATACCTGAAATCTATGTAATTTTTACTAAACAATATCACCCTAATACATTTACCAATTAATAAAATATAATTAAATTAAAAACATTTTAAATAAATAAATAGATCAGCTGCCCCACCTAAAAGAAAACATAGTTTATAAATATAAAGTGATTTTGGAGTTTAACTCAATAAATGTAATATAACACATTGTTTTTATTTAATTTAGAACAAGATATACATTAACTATCTCAAACTTAGGTTCTCTTATAAACTATTTATGATTTAATTTGCATTTTCATCAGTAAGAAAAAAATACATAGTTATTTCATAGGTCTCCATTTCTCCAGACACTGAGTCATTATTTAATTAAATTTTATTTTGGTTTTACACATCACATTTGCATTTTTATCTAAGTGCTGCAGTTGCATAAACATATATTTAATTTATGATGTTATATATATTTTTAATGTAGGCGTTAAAAGATCGTGAGCTTTGATGCCATGCTTTCTTCAAATTTAACTCACAGACAATAGTTTTACTTTCTTTTTTTTGAAAATAGTCAAAAAGTTAGAGACCAAAAGCAAACCAAAATATTCTGTACAGCTTTTTAGTGACCTAGTTCAGTGGTTCTATTTTTAAAGTAATTGCATTTTTACTATATATTGTTTGGTGTTTCTATTCACTTGTTTCAACAAACTTGGTTTTCCCATTGTGTATCTTCTTTTAATAGCTATGTAAGTAGTTAAGCATATTTTGAAAATTTTACAAAATCTTTAATAAAGCTTCAGCTAAGATAGCATAAAAACATTATTCAAATAAAAGAAATGGATATAATATATAAATTCAAGAGAACTGCAATCATTATCTACATTATAGGAAGAAATTTCTGAATAAGTATAAAATTGCAAAAATAAAAATGCATTTTGAATATTAGGGAATCAATAAGAAAATCTGAAATCTATGATACTCTTCTGAACTAGGTAAAATTATTCCCTTGTGTAGAATAGTTTATTAGCTTCTTCAAAACAGTATAAAAGCAAAGTGCCAGAAAAAAAACTCTATCATCTATCTCTATCTCTATATCTATCTTTCTATCATTTATCTATCCATCTATCTATCTATCATTTATCTATCTATCTATCATCTGTCTACCTATTATCTACCTAGATCTATCATCCATTATATTTGTTCTCTATCTCAATATCTGTATAGTGCATGTGTTTAAAGAGAAGATTGAAAAATTTACCAACATTTCACAAGAGAGGTGATGTCTCTCCAACATGAGAATCATTCTATTACCACTATTCTCTTTACCAATGGTAGGAGGATTCCCTAAACTTTCCCTTTGACAAAAAAACTAAACCAGAGTAGGGTTAGAAAACCAAGAATCAAAGGTTCAGTAGCCTGGACTTGGTTCATCAGAAACCTGGACCTGTATGTGATACTGAGAGATATAAAGGAAGAGTAAAATACAGAGCAGCGAAGAACTGGTGCAGACAAGCAGATGGGCTACGGTAGATTGATCCTAAATAACCTTAGTTCTATGACTATAGGAAGAGTATTAAGGTGATGAAATTGACCTTGAGACATCTCCTTGAAGTGAGAAAGTTAATGAAGTGGTTGTAGGTCAGGGTATGCTACTGTCAGAAATGGTAACAAACTATATCTGGACCAAAGTTTGCCAATATATCTGCAGCATTAAAGTCACAGGTGAAGAGTGCCAAACAAACTAGAAGCCAAGACACTATGATAATAAACAGCAGACAAATGATACAGATTTGAAAGCAAAAACTGCAGAAACTGCCCAATATAGAGTAGTAAAAAGCTATGTAGTAAATTTACATAAGAGAAAAAAATGCAGTGTAAGGTATGCACAGAACAAAAAAGTCATAAAGAATGTTTGGCAGATTTCAAAAATAAATTTAATTTCTAGAAATGATATTATTGTTGAAATAGAAATAAACTCAATGGACAGGTTCGATAACATTAGATGAATCTGAAAGAGAATTTATGAACTTGACAAATATATATATTAAAAATTATTTAGAAAAGCAATAAGAAAAGACCAGGAGGTCAAAAACAAGAAGGTTGGGGAAGCTGGGATGGCTCAGCAGGTCCAACGATCGAATCTTCATGACAGCCTGTGGAGACCCGTATGCTGAACTGCAGTGTGCTTCTCATGTGGGAGGCCCCTGGTTCAACCCCCAGCTTGCAGTGGCATGCTTCTCATGCGAGAGGCCCCAGCCCAGTTTCCCCCCTGTGTACCCCCCACCCACCTGTGTGAAAAGAAACTATGTTAAAAACTGATGACATACAACTGTGGAGACCACTCTGGACTCTCCTCCTTCTCTCTGTCTTTCTCTGTCTGTCTCTCTCTCTCTGTCAAAAACAATAAAATAAATCTTTAAAAAAAAGAAAAGAAAAACAAGAATTAAGAGAGATGAGAATAAAATGAAATTTTCTAACATATCTGCTGAAGTTTCAGGATTAAAGACTAGGCAAATGCTGAAGAGACAACATTTAAAATCATATTAGAATCAAATATTTCTGGTATAAAAATTTAAACCCATGAATTCAATGCACTTGAATCAAAATTAATTTAAAAAATTTATGCCAAGACACACTGTAATAAAACTGAAAAAATACCAGAGATAATAATCTTGAAACAGAGAAAAATTAAGATTATCTACAATCAAACAGCTGTTAAAAGGATCATGAAGTTCTCAACTACAGCTATAGATTCCAGAAGACATGAAATGTAATCTTTAAAAGATAAAGAGAACTGTCAATAGGATTTATAACTTAAAATATAATGCATTATGTTATATGTTTTGATGCCCTTCAAATTAGTCAACATAAGCACAATATATTTATAGGATTGCACATATGTGATAAAACCATATCTACTATAGTAGACTACTATACCTACATTTACCTACTATAGTATACTAAAATAGTCATATATATACAGAATATAGTATAGTGGTATAGTATATTTTAGTATAGTGTATAATATAGTATAGTATAGTGTAGTATAGTATAGTATAGTCTATATACCTACTATAACGTACTATTTTTGAAACAGTGGTTATTCTAAAAGGAGAGGAAGAAGGAGGACGGGATTGGAGAGGAGTCATTCACAGATGCATGTTACAAGTAGTGTTGGTTTTGATATGTGTATTAGTTCATGAGTTTACAGTGTACATAATAGAAAAAGCAAACAAGTAGACAAAGATAATAGTGCATTAACCAAGAACTCTGTTAAAATAAAATATCAAAAAAAACCCAGACTTCATCTATTAAGTAATTGAACATTAGAAATAGATACTGACATAAAAATAATTATTGAGTACTATTATTTAATGGCTAATAACTTTTAAACTGTAACAAAAGAAAAATAGCTATTGAGTTTATGGATGTACTGTGTGAACAGTCCTCATCAACATCGATTGCTTTTCTTCCCTGAGGGTTGAGATGGAAAAGCACAACTACAGAATGATTTTCTAGCATCATGGACTGTCAATCTCTTCCATTACACACAGAAAAACACCTATCATCAAAGTAGGCACTGATCTATTTCTAATGATTCTACACAAGGTCAGAAAAAAATAAGACAAAGTTGAAATTCTGCATTAAATATAGGAATTATAATATGTAGAAAATAGTTTAAAGGCCAAATCAAATATAAATTACCTGGAGGTAAATGATTCAGAAAAATTCTCTGATTTTGCAAATTACAAGGTTATAATGTATTGTGAACTACTGTCTCCATTAGTTCTATGTCTTTAATATGGGTCATCCTAGCCCTGTTGTGATAAAGAGAAGAAAGACATTGATTTGAATCAGAGTGTTTCTGGGATTTGTTGATTCCATGATGGCTACTGGCATTGTTGGAATAAGGCTGTAAATAAATTCAGCCTAGTTTAAAGGATATGTTTTTGAACAGATTTTATATTAGCTAAACATATACACATTTCTAATTTGTTTATCAATATAAAAATCATGTACTTTCTAAGGAATATTTGTACTCTTATATTTACTATTAGTTTTGTTTTCTATAAAACATTTCAAAAGGCTTGTTATTCTTGTACAAAGGCCATGTTAATCTTCTCTGTATCATTTAAATTTCAGTATATGTGCTACCAAAGTAAGCACATAAAAGTTAATATTAACTTCTAATAAACAGTGTCAAGGCCCTATATTAACTTCTCACATTATCTATACACTATCTATCATGTATGATAGATATTATGTATGAAAACTTAGCAGTTTTCACACATGAAAATATAGATATCAATTGTTCATATTAGCAGGTTGTTGTGTTAGAAAATTTTTGATGAAGTTTAATAGAAGTAAATAATTTTCTAAAAAACTTAAGTTTATATTTTTTTCAGAAAATAGTTCTGCTTTATATAAATAATATGAAATAAATCTGGTACATATATAATCTTTAATAATAGCTGCTGACATAATAAAAATA
>PVKE010040268.1:0-14659 GCA_004027555.1 Craseonycteris thonglongyai
GCCCTGCTCCACAGTCCCTGTTCCACTTTAGGCTCTGTGATCTGATTAGGGCACTGTGTGCTGTCCCTTGAGTTCGGATGTTAAATTGTCCACAGTCTTGTGGGGATTCCATGCTCCCTAGGTCTCGGCTTCCAGCCCGCCCTCGATCCAGCTCCACTTTGACCGTAGTCCCCCAATCCCCCTTTGTTTTTGCCAGCCCGGGCCGCGCTCTGAGTCTCTGTCCCCGACCTGCTGCTTCCCTTTTCCTCTCCCGCTCTCCCCCTTTTTCTCTAACCTTTGGGTGTTGTTCTGCATTGTGTGGTTCTCTTAGTTGAGGTTTCTTCTCAGGGTTTCCCCTGTGGATTCCCCTCTGTTCACAAGGCCCTTCCCAGGTAGTTATCGGCGTTCTCCTCTCATGCCCCCATCTTGGATCTCCCCCAGATTTTCTTTTATCTCCATAAAATTTTTCTTCTACCCATGTCTACAGGGTCAAGACAGAAATGGTTTGATTTGATTGAAACTTACATTTTCATCACCAATATTGTGTCGTGGAACTCACTTTATATATCACAATCAACCAATGCAATTTTTGATATTTAAGATGAAAAAAAGTGTGGGAACAATGCCAGAAAAGTAGAAGGACATCAATTTCAAAACAAAATTTTGGGGAAGCCGGGATGGCGCAGTGGGTTAAGTGCTCACTTTGCAGCACCAGGGACCAAGGATTGAATCCCGGTCCTGGCCCATGCGGACCCATATGCTGAACTGGGGAGTTACCCTAGTTCCGTTCTCTCTCTGTCTCTGTATCTCTCTCTCTCTCTTTCTCTCTGTCAAAAACAGTAAAAAAAAATAAATAAATAAATAAAAAACAAAACAAAACAAAAACAAAAAACAGAAACAAAAATTTCCCTGTAATCAATTATATGCCAACAAATTGGACACTATGGAAGGAATGGATATATTCTTAGAAGCATACAATCTTCCAAGGCTGAATCAAGAAGAAACAGAAAATCTGAACAGACCAATTACTACCAGTGAAATTAAATCAGTAATCAATAAGCTACAACAACAAAAAAAAAGTCCTAGACAAAAAAGCTTCATATGTGAATTTTACCAAATATTCTAAGAAGAATCAACACCTATTCTTCTCAAACTATTCAGAAAAATTTAAGAGGAGGGAAGATTCCCAAGTTCATTCTGCAAGGCCACTATTACCCAGATTCCAAAAGCAGACAAAGACATTACAAAAAAAAAAAAAAAAAAAAAATTTATAGGCTGATATCCCCGATGAACCTAGATGCAAAAATCTTCAACAAAGTATTAGCAAATCAAATAAAGCAACACATTAAAAAAATCATATACTGTTATCAAGTATAATTTACTCCTGATATACAAGTTTGGTTCAATATTGACAAATCAATTAATGTAATACACCACAAAAACAAAATAAAAAATACAAATAATCTGATCATATGATAGATGCATAGAAAACATTTCACAAAAATCCAGCATCCATTTATGATAAAAACTCTCAGCAAAGTATAAGTAGAAGGGATATATTTCAACATAATAAAGGCCATATATGACAAACCCATAGCTAACATCATACTCAACAGGGAAAAACTAAAATAATTCTTATTGAGATCTGGAGCAAGACAAGAATGTCTACTTTCATCACTTATATTTAATAAAGTACTGGAAGTCCTAGCCTCAGAAGCTAGATAAGGAAAAGAAATAGAAGGCAACCAAATTGGAAAGAAAGAAGTAAAACTGTCATTATTTACAGATGACATGATACCATATATAGAGAACCCCAAATATTCCACCAAAAATCTATCAGAATATTGGAACTGACAAGTGAATTCAGTAAAGTAGCAGGCTACAAAATTAATATTTATAAATCAGTTGCATTTTTATATACTAATAACAAACTAGCAGAAAGAGAAGTTAAGGAAACAATCCCATTTACAATTGCATTCAAAAAAGTAAAATACCTAGGAATAAATTTGACCAAGTAAGTAAAATGCCTATACTCAAAAAAAATTATAGGATATTGAAGAGAGAAATTAGAGAAGATACAAATAAATAGAAACATACCATGCTTATGGATAGAAAAAATTAATACAGTTAAAATGTTCATATTACCCAAAGCAATCTATAGATTCAGTGCAATCCATATCAAAATACCAATGACATTTTTCATGGAAATGGAACAAATAATCCTAATTTATATGAAACTATAAAATGCCTAGGATAGCCATGGCAACCCTGAGAAAGAATAAAGCTGGAAGTATCATACTACCAGACATCAAATTATACTACAAAGCCATAGTAATCAAAACACCATGGTATTGGCATGAAAAAAGACACATAGATCAATGGAACAGAATAGAGAACTCAGAGCTAAAGCCATGTCTGTATGGTCATTTAATCTGTGACAAAGGGAGCTAGAATTTACATTGTATTAAAGACAGTGTATTCAATAAATGGTGCTAGGAAAACTGGACAGATAAATGCAAAAAAAAAGGAAGGAAGAAAGAAAAAGAAATTGGACCACCTTCTTATGCCATATACAAGAATAAACTAAAAATGAATTAAAGATTTAACTGTAAGACCTGAGACCATGAAATTCTTAGAAGCAAATATAGGAAGTAAATTCTCAGACATCACCCTTAGTAATATTTTTACTGATATATTTCCTTGGGCAAGGGAAACAAAAGAAAAAATAAATAAATGGGACTATATCAAACTAAAAAGTTTTTTATTTTTTTCACAGCAGAGGAAGCCATCTACAAAATGAAAGATTTCTTACTGAATAGCGGAAGCTATTCGCTGATGCTATATCTGATAAGGGGTTAATACCCCCAAATGACTAAAAACTCGTATAGCTCAACACCAAACAATCCATTTAAAAAATGGGCAGAGGACTTGAATAGACATTTCTCTAAAGAGGACATACAGATGGTCAATAGATATATGAAAAGATGCTCAATATCACTAATCATCAGAGAAATGCAAATTAAAATCACAATGTGATACTACCTCCTGTCAGAATGGCTATCATCAATAAATCAACAAACAACAAGTGTTGGCAAGGATGTGGAGAAAAGGGAACCCCTGTGCACCATTGGTAGGAATGCAAATTGGTGCAGCCACTATGGAAAACAGTTTGAAGGTTCTTCAAAACATTAAAAATAAAACTACCTTCTGACCAAGCAATTCTACTTCTGGGTATGTAGCTGAAGAAATCCAAAAGAGCAATTCAAAAATATATATGCACCCATATGTTTGTTGCAGCATTTTTAATAATAGGCAAGATGTGAAATCAACCCACGTACTCATAAGACGTGATTGGATGAAGAAATTTTGGTACATATATACAATGGAATATTACTGAGCCATAAAAAATGATATCTCAGCATTTGAGAGAACATGGAATAAGTCAGACAGAGAAAAAAAAATACCACATGACCTCACTTATATGTGGAATCTAAAGAACAAAATAAATGAATAAACAAAACAGAAACAAACCCATAAATATGGAGAACAAACTGTTGGTTATCAGATGAGAGGAGAGTTGGGGAGCAGGGTGAAAAAGCCAAGAGGATTAAGAACTACAAATTAGCAGTTATAAAAGTCAAAGAGGAACTAACATCTACCCTTCTCAAACTTTTCAAACAAATTGAAGAATAGGCAATACTTCCTAACTCATTCTATGAGGCCAACATTACCCTAATACCAAAGCCTGGTAAGAACAAAATAGTCATGGGGTTGTAAAGTACAATATAAGAAATATAGTCAGTAATATTGTAAGAATTCTGTGTAGTACCAAGTAGGTATTAGAATTATTGAGGCGATCACTTCACAAAGTATATAAATGCCTGACCACTATGCTGGACACCTGAAACTAGTATAAAATAAGTTTGAATGTCAATTATAACTGAAAAATAAAATATAATAAAAAATAAATATAAAGGAATTTAAGTCTCATTAACCCCCCCACCCCCATTTCCTACCCTCTCTCTTCCCTGAGTAATTATGCAAATAAAATTATAGTCTAGGACTGTAGATTTTATTTTGACCAAGTCCACACTAGTAGGCTGCAATGAAGAATTGAAGTAATTATTTCATGATCAAAGCAATAGATTACTTTTACTAGATTTGTCTTTAGAAGACAAATTTTGATGATTATCAGCATAGTTCTTTCAATTATATGGATTATTGATGGAGATTAAATTAAACAAAATTTTTAATTCTGATTTTTTCCCAATCAAACTAACAGAAAAGTTGTATTTGCATGACTTCAATTCATCATAGCACAAGATCAGGTAAGGGAGGAGAAAGAATAATTGTTAATAAAGTAATGTGGACAGGGAACTGGGCCAGTACATTTATAAATCTAACTTGTGTAGTTGGATGAATGCAACATTTGTCTGTCACTCTTAAGTACACTTAACATTTCTTTTTCAAGGGGATCCTCCCCATTGACATATAACCCTGCTCCAATTCTTTTAATTTGAAAGAAAAAATATCCCTAAAACAAACCTCCCCAAATCCTGTTTCTCTGTTCATTTCTCTGTCTCTGTTGAAGTTCAATAAATGTTATTTGTGGTGGTTGTTATTATTATTGTCATTCTCAGGTATTTAAAAATATATTTATTGGGAAAGCCGGGACGGCTCAGCGGATTGAGCGCTCGCTTTGAGGCCCCGAGGACTGAGGATCGAATCCCGGCTCCGGCCCAGGCGGACCCACATGCTGAACTGGGGAGTTTCCACAGTTTGGTTCTCTAGCTGTCTCTGTCTCTGTCTCTCTTTCTATCTGTCAAAAGTAAAATAAAAATAAATATGCACTGAAGATAAAATAATTACTCTCTATAAATATAAAAAGATATAAAAAATTAAAAAAATATATTTATTGTTATTATGAGAAAAAACATTTTCCTCATCAATTGTAGTCACTTATCTCTGGTATATAGAGATGCTATTAATATTTGTATAAATATATTTATTTGGCTAGTTATTGTACTTCTCATTAATTTAACAAAATTTATGGTTGATTTTCTTGTTTGTTTTTTTTCTAGCTGTATAATAATATCACTTGCAAATAATAGTTTAGTTCCTTTTTTTTCAATAACTTTATCTTATGTTTAGTTCATGCATCATTCTATTGGCCAGTATTTTTAGAATACTTAAATAGTAAAGAAAAAAACATACTTTCTTATTTTATTCATGATTTTAATGGGAATGCTTCTAATGTTTCACCAACATGCATGATATTGACTTTTTGCTTTAGACAGATATTGTGTTATTATTATTAATATATAGAGAAATTTTTCTCTTCTATTAATTCATCACATATTCCAAACATCTTACAACATTACATGCTACTTTTTAAGAATTTTTAGTCTTCTCTGTATTGATTGGCTCTCTATTCTCCTACTATGTTTTTATTTGTTTTCTTTCTTGAATGGATTTTTTAAGAATCTTTATATATTTTATTGGTTTATTAAAGCATCAGGTTTTGAATTTGTGATCTGTACCATTTTCTAATTTATTTCTCTGTTTATTGACTGATTTTTGTATTTATCTTATTTCCTTTCCTCTGGTTTTCTTATTTACTTGGAAGTTTTATTTGTATGCTTAATCTATTTTTATTCTTTATTTTTCAATGACCAAATCAAAACATTTAAGGTTACATTTTCTTTTGAGTATAAGTTTTATCACACACCTTAATTTTGATAAAATATTGTACACATTATCTTTATTTTCTGAATAATCTATTATTGATGTTTGGATATATTCTTCACTCCAGTATTTATATAGAGAATTTAATTTTTTACAAATAGTTTTTATTTTTGTTTAAAATTATATTATTAATTTTTAGCTTTATTGATTTGTGTTTGAAAAATATGTCCAGTTCAATTGCTGCCTTTTGGAATTGACTGATTTGTCTTTATGGTTTAGAATGTGATGGTTTTATAACTGTTTCACTTTCCAAAGCAAATGTTTTCTCTGAGATGGGCTGAAGTTTGATATTTGTCTACAAATTCAGCCTTATTCATTATATTTGAATACCGTACATCTTTTTTCTCTACTTGATCTCTTAGGGGCTGAGAAAGTTGTATAAATATCTCTCACAATTGTGGTGATTTTGAGTTCTAGTGCTTGTAACAATTCATGTCTTTTATGTCTTTATTGTGATTGTACTTTTGTCAGTAGAACATTTTTTTAAAAATTATTTTTATTTATTTATTTTTGACAGAGAGAGAGAGAGAGAGAGAGAGAGAGAGAGAGAGAGAGAGAGAGAGAGAGGTACAGAGACAGAGACAGAGCTGAACTGGGGGAACTCCCAGTTCAGTATATGGTTCCGCTCGGGCTGGGGCCGGGATTCGATCCATGGTCCCCGGTGCTGCAAAGTGAGTGCTTAACCCACTAAGCCATCCCGGCTTTCCCAGTAGAACATTTAAAATTATATTTAATAGCTTTTGTCTTGAATTTATGTGATCTGAAATTTATAATTGTCTGGTATATTTTTTTGCTAGGTTTTCCCTAAAGTTTAAAAAAAATTAAAAAAAATTTTTTGAATCATCTTAAATTTATTGTAGATAAGTTTCTTTTAAATCAGCTTGTGATTATGCTATGTTGTTTTATTTATTTATATATATTTCAAAGATTTATTTTATTGTTTTGTGAGAAGAGAAAGTGAGAGAGAGAGAGAGAAAGAGAGAGGAAGGGGAAGGATTCAGAGTAGTCTCCATAGTTGTACATCATTAGTTGTGACATGGTTTCATTCCACATAGGTGGATGTGGGGCTGTGCGGGGCAGGAACTGAATTGGGGGCCTCCTGCATGGGAGGTGAGAATCTTTACTGCCATTCCAGAGGTTATCAGTTGTGCTGCAGTTCAGCATATGGGTTTGCACTGGCTGGGTTCAGGTTTTGATCTCTGGATGTTGAGGTTGTAAGGCAAGTGCTCAACCTGCTGAGCTGTCCTGGCATCCCATACTTTTAAAACATTGATTTAGAGAGAAATAACAATGTTTTGAGATATAATTGACATAACATACAAGTCTTGAAAACATGCAAAGTGAAAGAAACCAGTCACAGAAAACCACATACTGTGTGATTTCATATATATGAAAGGTCCAGATTAGGCAAATCTATAGAGAAAAAAAGTAAATTAGATGATAATATAAATGAAATCTTTTTAGTAAAGGATTTTATGCCTGCTTCTTATTTCATATATAATTAATTTATGTCTTTGGAATAACTCGTGATGCAATAGATAACTTTTAAATTCAAACATATGCAGTTTCATAATAATGTGCTTTAAAGTTGCCTGCCAACATACCTTATGTTGGGTTTTCTGTGGGCTAGATAATTATTACAAAATCTGCAAAATCAGGTGAACTGGGTGAGAAAAATTTCCAGATTTTACTTCCTTCTTTGCAGTCACTGTATAACACCGTGTGGTTGGGGATTCTGAGTTTATGCTCCACCAGACGAGGTGTTTCCTGCATTTGTTTATTTATTTATTTAAAAATGTCTTAAGAATTTAAGAGATATTATGACTGGGGAGTTCAGATGATGTTACAGAGAGCCCCACTGTGGAAAATACAGAAGAGACTGGATACACTGAAAAAGGCAAACGCATGAGTATCACTGGCCACGGCTCCAAGTTGAAAGGAGGGATTAAGTTGGGGGCATCCCTGATATGGCCTGAATTCCTATAATAAAGAAGACGAAGAATAAAGCAGCTGGTGATTATGGTCAGTGACATTTACAACTTAAAAAAAAAATTATTTTATTATTTTTTGACAGAGACAGAGAGAGACAGAGAGAAGGAGGAGGGCCCAGAGCAGTCTCCATAGTTGTATGTCATCAGTTTTTGACATGGTTTCATTCCACATAGGTGGGTGGGGGCTGGGGGCCTCCCACACGGGAAGCACGCTCAAGTTCAGCATATGGGTCTGCACAGGCTGGGGCCGGGATTTGATCCTTGGTCCCCAGGGCTGCAAAGCAAGTGCTCAACCCACTGAGCCATCCTGGCTTCCCCAACATTTACAGCTTTCTTGGATATTGTCAACTAGATCTTTCATTCACAAACTATTTATGATTTACCTTAAAATGTTAAAAAGACATGCCTGCTTTTCCAAACTGCCTTTTATTTATTTAAGAAAATTGTAATTTAAGTAATTTTGACTTTCTCATTACTTTGTTTGAATCTGGATGAGATGTAAATTGAGAGATGGGTGTTTTATTTTGCTGACAGAAGTCTGATATTCTTGTCCTGGGGCTGAGGCATCATAGCAGGCAGCTATGGCAGAAACTGCTGGTAGATTGCTAGTTGCTTAGCCTCAATTCATTTTCTCCTTCCAACAAAACCCTCTGTGTCGTTGTGTGTGTTTAGATGTATTTCATGGCTTACCAACTTAAATCTAGCCTTTCTTAGGGGTAGATAAATCTATGTAAATGAGTTGGGACAATGAGAAGTGAGCTTTAAGCTTTGTGTGGGACTTCAGAATGTCTTTAGGAGCTGCCTCAGCTGAGAAGTATGTTTTTTATACATTTCTAATCCTCTTTCTTCCTGCTGTCTGGAAGGTAATTGTTAAAGCTATGGTTCTAGCAGCCATCTTTGTCTATGAGATGACCTTGAGAATAGAAGCTGTATGTTTAGATAGTAGAACATAACAATAAAAGATGCTCAGTTCCTTCTTGACCATGAAAAGCCATTAATAGCCCTGGACTAGTTATCCTTGGATTTCTCTTAACTGACAGAGATAAATTTTACCTTATTGAATTCTAATTTTATTTCTTTTCCTATTACTTGTTCTAATCTTAGCAGATGCAGCAGGATTGGCCTGTAGCTATGAGGCACTAAGCAAGGCAAACAAAATTCTGGGTGAAGAGAGATTTTAAAACATCCAAAGCATATAATGAAACGATTTGTGTAAACAACAAAGGTGAGTCTGAAGTGATGAGTCAAGGCAGAATAAGTGAATCAGAGCCAAGAGCTCTGGAGGAAGATCCTAGAAAGCTCTGAGATCCTAGAAATAGACAGGGTATGCTTTGTGACAAAACTGTAAATGAGCTTTCACAGTAAGGAAGCATAATCTGATCCTTTCTATCATTGAAGCAAAGCTTAGAAGAACTTTAGTGTACGTACCATAGGGTGTTGAAAATTCTAGCTGCATTCTCTACTGAATGCTATTCGAGATTGTTCAACTACTTGGAGTGGACCACAGCTGTGTCAGGGATATACAACCTCCTGTATTAGATCTGACATAAAAGATAGGTTCATTGTGGGTTGGACAGAATAGTAATTGGTTAAAGATGAAATAAGTGTGCTTGGAGGGAGGCAGTTGGTGACAGACCTTTGGGATGGAAAGTAAGGGGCTATGGACCTTTACTACCAGGAGAGCATTTTGTCCATGTGAGGGATGAAGATCTGAGATAAAGTCTGTTCTGGAGGACTAACATTCCGTATACTGGGGAGTTTGCACTTACCACTAGCTATATTAGAAGGACTAATATCTTCTTATATTAAGTGTGATAAAAAATGCAGTGAACGTTTAAATTAAAAAAAGACACATTGCCATTACCCGCCCCCCCCTCCCCCCCATAATACTACCTCTTGTTCTGAACACACTTATCCCATCTTTCTTGCCTCTTTCTGAAGCAGTTCTGGAAATCCTCTTTCATGAGTGTCTTTAGTTGCACTGTTGTGACTGCCTTGATGTCCTGAATGAATTTGAAATGTTTACCTTCAAATTCATTATTACCTTCAAATGTTATTTCGACTTTGAGGATGAGCCAGAAGTTGCATGGTGCCAGATGCTGTGAATAAGGGGATGAGGACACATGGTAATGGTTTTATTTGACAGAAATTTATGTTAATGTGCTGTTTGTGATCCATGATTTGCAGCACACCTTACAACACACCTTCTTGCTCATAACCAACAAGTTGAAACTTGTCACACACTGTTACTAAGGTTCCACAGGCCACTTCCTGTTTCAAAGATCCCTGCCTTTCAGTTGCCTGGCACTTGGTTGCAGCATTCACTGCCACTGCATTTTTTGAGCATACCTCGTTGTAGATCTGAAGTTTGTTAAATCAAGTATTGGTTCTTTTCACCGTTCTGTCCCAATTCTTGAGTTGTTCATTTTTAACCATCCCCCCTTTTTTTAGGACTGGACTATGTCTTCAAGTAACTTTAGATGCCTCAGGGTTATATTTTGTTTCTGTACTGTTTCCAGTTATTTATTCTTGTCTATTCTCTTGTGGAAGAACTTTTCAATTTTGTACTTCAAATCAATAATGAATTTTTCTCCAGAGTACATTCTACTCAACATACATTTAACTCCCACTGCCTTGGTGGTTTTCTTACAACCTATTTTCATTTTTATTTCTTTTTTTTCCCTTTAATTACATTCTTTTAATATTTCATCTCAGCACAGTCTTACCTTGTGATTTTTACACAATCTTGTAGTCTATTGTCAAAAGTTTTCTAGAATATCATTTTGGTTTCTGTGGCAAATTATTTTCAGAAGACAGTCCTGCCCTTGCATCTTTAAGGTAGGTTTTCTTTTGAAGTTAAAAAATAGATTCAAGTGGGAGAGGGAGGGGGGACCAATATATGGTGATGGAAAGAGAACTGACACTGGGTGGTGAACACACAATGCAACACACAGATGAAGTACTATAGAGTTGTATACCTGAAACCTGTGTAATTTTTACTAACCAATGTCACCCCAATAAATTTAACAATAAAAAATATGAAAAAATAGATTCCATTTTGTTAGTTTTCTTTTAGTTTTTACTACTGAATCTGCTCTTTGGATCTAGGTGTCAGTCAAAGTTCTTTCTCAGATGTTTGGCATGAAGGCAACTTGTACATAGCCCTGTTCTCATCCTCAACCAGCTACTTATCTGGGGGCAGTTCTGTTGTACATAACTATGAATGTCTCCTATTACAGTGCCTTTTTCTGATGCTCTGAAGCAACAGGGTGTGGAGAAACTACAGCCTTTCACTTGCACTGTTACCAGGGCTTTTTCTGTCTTGCTCTATTTGCAAAAGTTCACTTGTGAGAATTATAATTACTTTAGAGCAACAAGTCATTTTTTTGTTCCTCTATTTTTCTGCCTGAATGTTTCTGAGTTTGTACGCCCTGCACATAAGACTATGGTGTGCAAAATTGGAGGTGGGGAACGATGATAGTGAACCTGGATAGGTCTGGCCAGTGCGCTATCAATCTGCTGTTTAACAAAATCTGTTAGTTTTCTAAAGGCCCAGGGGCCGAAGGATAGGATTAGGATAAAGCCTATGAGGGGGCCAAGGATAGGAAGGAGGTAGGGGAGGAATCCATTTAGTCCGCTCCAAAGGGGATTTTCAAGCAATTCCCTTCGCCTCTTCACCAGGTCTTCCTGTAGCTTCTTTATCTTGTCTCAGACATTCCGGATTTGTTGCCGTAGTAGCAGCAGCATTCCTGTAGGGCTAAGCAGATTCCTCCCTGTTCTGCGGTAAGTAGGTCTAACCCTCATCTATTTTGGAGGACTACCTCCGCTAATGAATCAATCTGATCTTGGAGGTCATTTATAGTTCCTGATAGAGCTTGGACATCATCAATGAGCTGATTAGCTAATTTATTGTAACGATGGATGGATATACCTAGTCCTGCTGATCTAGAGGCAACACCTGCGGAGATGCCCAATCCTACTAATAAGGGAATAAATTGTACAGCTCATTTGGATCGCTGTCCAGCGATATAGTCTATGCTAGGTAAGGGCACAGGTTCATCCCCTGGGATGATATCTATGTCTGGAAGGATGATAGCCTGAATACATATCCCTGTCCAATTAGTGGGCAGGGTGGTGTATGCCATGTTACCTCCGCATACAAACACTTGGCTGGGAGCTGGACATACATTAGAGACATTATGGGTATAGCTGCATTTGGCAAAGGAGGGAAATCCCACATTGATATCAAAGCTGTTATTTTGAAAATTCCCTGAAAAACAGGTGGACAAGTTGAAACCAACAGAGGGTCTGGGTCAAACATATAGGTAGGGTATGCGGAAGTGGATAACAAAAGCCTCATAGTAGTTACAGGAAAGAGGAACCAAACAGGGTGTGAAAGATCCCCAAGCTTATTCTCGGGAATGTCAGCCACTCCCATAAACGGAACAAACTGCACCTGGGGAGGCAAGTGGAAAATTACTGAGTACAGACAAAAGGACTAACAGGCAGGGTATCATGGCCGGGCCTCATGGTCCTGGACAGGTCCCCCTTTTTTATTTAAGCCAAGAGGTATCCCTCAGGAACAGCGCCTGTCTTAGGTTGGAGCAGAGCATCTATGGCTCGAGCCCGTCATTGGCTGTCCAGTTCAGCTCACAGGGCATGATCAGAGCGCGCGTACGCTTCTGTCTGATCATGCATCTCAAGGCGATGATAATGGACCTGAATAGGTCTATCCTGAAAGGCCTCACTTTGATGTCTGAGGAAAGCCATAACTCGATAAATATTATAGGCCCCAGGGAGAGCAGAAGGAGCAGACTGAGAAGGGGGCCCAAGAGAGGCAAGAAATAAGGTAGGAGGCTATGGGAACAGTTACTAGAGACATTAGTATTTTGAGAAGGGAAAACAATAGGCATGGGTGTGTCTAGGTCCAAGCATAGCCAACAATCTGCAGCTAAGTCAGGGTTAGATGCATTAAGGGTTAAGAAGGTAGCTTTTAAAATATTGGAGGTTTGGATATCTAATTCCACCCCTCTGGGCCTGGGTAGGGCAAGAGGATGATAAGAAAGGGAGGGGTGTTTTAGTTTTATAATCTATTTGTTTTTGCAAGCAACGGTACATTTTAGGAGGTCATGAAAGGTTCTCAGGTGGATTAGGGTCTGATTTATAAGGTTCTTTCTTAGGGGTCTGTGGCTTGGGCTCTTCAGGGATATCTATTGAAATAGAGTGGCAGACAGAGGGGGGGCGAGAGCTTTCTTTAAGGACTGTCTCCCCTGTTTCGATTATTTTTTGGACGTCTGGGTCATGAGAATGGACCTTGAGAATATCATTGATTAAATTCCAATGTGAAAAGGCAGAGACAGGGACCTTGGTGGGGCCGAAGACCCTGTAATAGTCATTTAAAGAGTCTCCGACCCTAGTCCAACATTTTATATCTATAGTACCCTCTTGAGGAAACCATGGGCAAACATCAGAAAGAAATATAAAGAAATCACTTAAATCTTTTTTGCGAGCCTTAATCCTTCGTGTTTGAAGAGATTCCTTAATACCTTTAAGGAAGAGCTCGTGAGAGCTCAATTCCTGTCCCATAGTGATTACCCACTTACCTTAACAGATCAAACTCACAGGTCGGCTGGTCCCGCGGTGATCAGGAACGATCAAAGTCACAGGACTGATGATCCCGCAATGATCAAGAACGAGTCTTCACTCATGGATCAATATCGTGTGGCGACTCAAGACGAACCTGGCTCACTGATAGTGGAGGTTCACGGAATGCCCCGGCCGAGGCTTCAGAAGTGGGCATCCTTCAGTCGGAACCATACCTCGGGCCCCACGTTGGGCGCCAAATATGCCCCGACCAGCAGGGCACGACAACGCGGGGAGAGGAGGACCCTGTGGAGGATGAGAGACAGGAGACATGAAGAAATGGAGGCAAGACAGGATTCTGATCAAGCCTCAAAATTTTATTTCGGTTACAGAGGTATATATGCAGTAGGGACAAAGGAGGGCAGGACAGGGTATGTTGCTAAGCAACGGGCTATCTGTAGCCACCAGCCAAACGGGCTATCTCTAGCCACCAGCCAAACCATAAGGTTTTATGTGACTTCTGATAGCTGGTGCTCTTTCGGGGAAGTCGAAGTTCTTAGAAATGGAGTCAGGTCTGAAATGGAGTTACTTTTGTTAACCTGATGGTCCCCAACACTTTCAGTTGGTATTCCACCTATACATGAAGTCATATGGTTCTTCATTTTTTCAGTCTAACTTATCTTGCTTAATATGATTATCTCAAGGTCCATCCATGTTGTCACCAATGGCAGTATTTCATCTTTTCTTATTGCTGAGTAGTATTCCATTGTGTAAATGTACCACAACTTTTTTGTCCAGTCATCTATTGAAGGACACTTTGGTTGTTTCTATGACTTGACCACCACGAACAGTGCTGCAATGAACACTGAGGCACATATATCTTTGCGGATTAAGGTTTTCAAGTTTTTTTTTTTGGGTAGAAGACCAGAGGGAGAATTGCTGAGTCATATGGTAATTCTATTCTTAATTTTTTGAAGAATCTCCACACTGCCTGCCATAGTGGTTGTACCAATTTACATTCCCATCAGTGGCGTACGAGTGTCCCTTTTTCTCCACAGCCTCTCCAGCACTTGTTATTCCTTGTCTTATTGATTATAGCCATTTTTTTAAAAGATTTATTTTTATTGTTTTTGACAGAGAGAGAGAGAGAGAGATACAGAGACAGAGACAGAGAGAAGGGGGAGGGCCCAGAACAGTCTCCATAGTTGCACATCATTGGTTTTTCCACATAGTTTCATTCCACAGGTGGGCGCAGGGCTGCACAGGGCAGGAACTGGGCTGGGGTCTCACCCTGGTGAGAACCAAACTGGGGGCACTCCCTAGTTCAGCACATGGGTCCACACAGGCCAGGGCTGGGATTC
>PVKE010040269.1:0-14661 GCA_004027555.1 Craseonycteris thonglongyai
TATGCATTTCACACCCCTTCTTCCCCCTTAGACTACGCCTATGACAACAAGTTGATCGTGACACAATTTTAAGATAAAAAGTAGATCTTATATACAGAAAAGTTGGCCAACCCTGATTTAGAGGACATCAATTCAGACTTTATCAAAGTACCATTTACATCTTCTGACAGAATACTTTGTGGGCATCAATGCAGAACAACATTATTTCTTTTACAAATATTATGAATGGTGACTGTTTCCCACTCTGGTCGATTTTCAAAAGTTTGGGAGGAGGTCAAATTAAATTATATCCATCTATAATAATTATGATAAATTACCTGTCTTATTTTTGCCATATCCCATTTGACATACCTAGTCACTGTGATGAATACCTTACACATATTCATTTAGCACTCTTCTAAATGCTGTGAGGAAAATGAGAAAGCCAAGGTAGACAAAGCTTAAAAACTAACCCAAATTAATGCAACTGGTAAGTGAAGATGTCAGAATTTAAACCCAGACTAATTTGATCAAAACCTGCATTTTTAATCTCTCCTCTGTTAATTTGGTGTAATGACTTTCCCAAAGACAAATATGGCTGGTATGTTAGATACGATGGTTTGTTTCAATCACTCAACCTAGCTTAAAAAAGGTTACTATAAGAAAAATGTGCTGGAAGGATATAGGGATGATCTACGGAATTTTAAAAAGTGTTAAAAAGAAAAAAATTATTTCAGAGGTCAGGTATTAGAACCAGGATCTGGAATAAAATAAGATGTATTTTTCTTTTTATTTCTTCTACTATAGTAGGAGCAGAAATCTTACCCATATTATTTTATATCATTACAAAAATTCTCTAGATAAGCTGCCGCTATTTCTTTTGACAGTGTGATAATTAAGACATAGAAAGTGAATTGATTTGTCCAAGATGGGTGGGTAGCTAATTGTCCCACAGGCTGTATTAGAGCCTGACCCTCCAGACACTTTTAGAGTGCTCTAATCTACTTGTGTTTTATAAACCCCAATTGTATAATATTCTTATAAGTATTAAAGCCTATTTTATTTTAAATATATAGGCAGGCTAGTGGAGGTATTAATACTTTCTAAAGAGAAAACCAATATAATATTTGAGATTCACATATTACTCAAATAGTCTTATGAATATTGATTATCTGAAATGCAGAAATAAATATAGGGGCGATGAACCTGTATCTTAAGGTATTCACTACTATATTATGGTGGTGAGTGACAGGTTACCTTTACTAATATGGATTTAATTAATTCTTTGCAAAATTTTTAATTAAAAGGCTTTTCTAACAGATATCTATTTTGAAATATAACATTTGGTTTGTAGCTTTTGCACAAGGGAGAAGGCTCTTTTGATAAAAATTATTCAGTATTTGTTCCTTAACCTTACCCTTAAATAGACATGCTAATAGAATAAAGGTGAAAATATTGATGAATTTCTGTGATACTTAGAACATTTTTTTTTACCTTTTATATGATTCTGAATTGGTTTCCTAATTAGATACCTTATCCACAAGATGGTGTCCTAACATTAGCAACCAATAGGTTGATCTAAAAAAAAAAAAAAAAAAAATTGACTTTACTTTGCAAAAACGTTTTCAAGTTGAAAATGCCAAGTGCCCATGCATAAAAATAATTACTCTTCAGCTCATGGTTTTGTGCAAAATGTACTTGAGAAAATGTATTGTTCAACTCAATTTGATTAACTCTCTTTGTCATAGATTTGTATTTATTTACATTAATGCTACTTTGGAAGACTCAGTTCATTAACTTCTAATTTACTAAAATAGAGGAAAACTGTTTTTCTTGCAAATCACAAGAAAATGTCAAATGACATGATAGCTGAATTGTGTGTAATATACATTTTATTTTATGTCATCAGAGATATACTTAAAACTTAAGATTTATCAGTTTTTTAAATTACAATAATGATTGCTTATGAAATCAGGGATGGTACCACTAGTTAATCTTGCACATAGTTGCACTTAAAATTTGAATAAAGTAAGTTATATGTAGTTTCTGAATTGAACACCATTGTTTTGTGATTTCAAACTAACACTATTTTCAGGACCCTGAGAAATCTCTGGCTTTTTTCTATATCAATTTCTGACTTTTGAGCACATGTTGAGACTTTCCTATATGAAATCTTAGGGTGAAAGAGGTTGGATGCATTCTATTACTTTTAAGAACATCTGATTAAAAAGAAAATGTTTTGGATAAAATTAAGTAGACTAATAGTAACTTCTAACACCATTAGAACACTAACTTAAAAAAAACTGGGGAAGCCGGGATGGCTCAGTGGGTTAAGTGCTCACTTTGCAGCGCTGGAGACAGAGGAACGAATCCCGACCCCGCCCGTGTAGAACCATATGCTGAACTGAGAGTTCCCCTAGTTCAGTTCTCTCTCTGTATCTCTCTCTCTCTCTCTCCTCTCTCTGTCAAAAATAAATAAATAAATAAATAAATAAAAACTTTTCAAAAGATATTTTTCATTTCTTTGTTATCTCTATTTCTACCAGGCCATGAGTTGTTTAAAAAAGTGACTTTGAGACCTTTTTTTATATTTTCATCCTGAAAAGGAAGTTCATTAAAAATTCCAGTGAACAAGAAAGAAATATGTCAAAGTAAGGTATACAGAATTATTTCATAAGTTATTTTCTATACTAATGGTACAGATGTGAATTTCATAAAATTTTGGAAATAAAATATATGAAATATATACTTTTGAACCTAGTTCCACTTTGAGAAACCTATTATACAGAAATAGAAGTACCAGGCCTTAGGGCATGCTCATATGTACAATAATATTTACTCCAGCATTATTCATGGAAAACAAAATAAAAACAAAACAATACTACAAACAAGATGATCTTTAAACAATGAAGTATTAAATACATTACAATGTGTCTACATTATAGAATATTTTTTAGCTGCTAAAAGAATGAATTAAAGCTATAAAACTATGCAAAATGCATAGAGAAATGTATACTGTGGATTATAAAAAGGGAAAATTAAGTGTTTTATCATTTGGATCTATAAAAAACAGAAAAATTGTATATATTTATAATACATATATACATGGATATGCCTATATATGTTTGCATATGATTAAATCATCACGGAAGAATTCATGTTAAATTTATCAACATGGGATCCTTAGAGGGCTTTCATAGTCAGGTTCCCTGGAAAACAGACCCTGGAAAGAGATAGAGACTGCCAGTAGTTAGTTTATGGGGAGCGCTCCTAAATTCAACCATTAAAGGGAAATAAAGGAAAGCAGATTAAACTGAAGGGGGAGCTGAGTCATGATACAGTAGCAACAGTGGTTCAGCTACTATGGGATCACCAGGAGCTGAGATGGTCCTGCATAGTTATTCCAAACTGGAGCATGAGGAACTTTATGCCCTCCCCTCGCTGATTTGTAACCCCTCCAAACCTCATTGACTAGTCATTGGATGTGGACCACTCCCAGGAAGGAGGTGCGATGTTGTAGCTGCAGCTCTCTTCTGCTGAGAGTAATACTTAGAAGGGAGAATTCATCGATGAGCCACCAACTGTCAACACTCCCAGCAGCTTGGGAGAATAAGCACTGTAGACCTGAAAGGGTTTAAGAAAATCTTATTGGTACATCATAACATCCTTTAAAAAACTGGGTGAAGAATGAGGTGGTTCAATTAGGAGAGGAAAGAGAAAGAGGTAGCCATAGAGGAAAGCAAAATAACTTCTAAAAGCTTTTAAACAAGTGGTTAATGTGCATCAATACTGTAGTAATTATGGGAGTAGCACTACAATGAAAAAATTATCTTTTACTTGGAAAAACCTTCCAAAACCTTTTTGACCCAATTTTCTCGGCCATCATTATGTTGCAGTGTACTGGATTTTTCTTTATAATACTGAAGGGATAAAATTCTCAGTAAAGAAGGACTGAGAAGTAAGCTTTAAAATTTTATTTTTAGAAGGATTACGTGGCTGAAGAAGGTTACATTATTTTGTACACTTATTGCAGTATTTCAACTATGATAACTGTATTCTTACTAAGATGCTTTATTTGAAGAAAATGGTCTTGGGTAAATAGATAATCGTGTTGATGATATAGCATACCTTATCGTACTACAGTAAGGCTCTGTATTATTTTAGCTAGACTATACATACAGCTTTGCAGTTTGATTCATGTATTGAAAGCTGTCATATGGTAGGCAGTTTATTAGGCCATGGGGACTAGAAAATAAAGACTTAATGATTCAGAGCCTTGTAAAGCTTTGCTGGATGAATAAAGAGACATTCACAGAGTGATAAGGACTATAATATAGATAGATAGAGTGTTATGGGAGCTCAAACACAATCGGAATGTTGTAGGTTGAGGATGTCAAAGTTTCCAGGAAGAGGAAACTTCTAAATTTGGGGGTGGATATTGGGGCACATGAATAATAAGAAAGAAGATCTGAGCACAATAAAGGCACACTCAGGAAGACGTAGTTAATTCTTTATGTTGCCGGCGAGACTGTAACTGTATGAATTGGGATAAGACCCGAGTATTAGGAGATCAAGTTAAAGAAAGGATCAGGGATAAAAATCATAGTCAGGGTTCTGAAAAGAAACATAAGGCATTGTCAAATAGAGTACATTGAAAAGAGTAAAATAAAGCAGCTCTTTACAAAGATGTGATAAGAGAGTTGGGCAAGGGTTGGGCATTTCCATCCTAGGCCTAATGACATCCAGTTAGAGGGGGTTATCAGAGTCTGGAGAAAGAGGAGCTAAGTGAGGAACCTGCTTTCCTCACTGGAGGTATCGCTTCTGTTCAAGGACGCTGCTAACTTGCAGTGATACTGAAAGGCGGGAGGTAAGGGAATAAATACCTTGATGAAACCAAAGGGCAGATAATCCCATTAATATGGGACATTTTGAAGAATGCAGAAAAATGCTGAAGAGTGGAGAGTGGGTTGGGAGTGACAAACAGAGATCTCTTCTCAGTGTAAGTCATAGTTGTAGAACTCTAGATTAAGTAAGAGGAAAGGAAGGAAGAACTTTCCAAGCAAATGGAGCAAAGCAGCAGGGAGGTGCATGTTAATCAAGACACTAAAATAATGCCAGTGCAGCTAGGATGGAAATAGCCAAGAGGTGAGGCATGATGTTGTAGCAGTAGCACAAGGTAGACACTACAGGACATTTTGTGTCCAATTAAATAACTGTCTTTATGCCAAAAGCAATGCAACAACATAGAATTCTGAACATGGGTAACCTTTTTTATTTTGGTCAAAATCACTCTCCAGGCTGGGTCAAGGAAACGTAAAAAATAATGTAGAAGATGAAAACAGTGGTCTGGGAGAGATCATAGTTGCTGTATTAGGGTTAAGATGCAAAGAGTGGAGAGAATCAAGAAATATTTAGGAGGTAAAAGTCAACAGACCTGGTTGATAGTTTGGACTTGGAAGTTGAGGGAAAGGTAATTGTTAAACACGAGTATTAGTGTCCTGAATACATAAGGAGCACTTAGGGAAAGATTCTTTTTTCCTTTCCTGACAATCATAGTTCTTTGTATTCCCACTAACTCTTCTCTCAAGACCTCATTTACCATTTCTTATCTATGCTTAACCAGCATCTTTGCACTGCATAATGAACTCATCTCCTTTTTTTCTTACTATATTTTTATATTTTAATGATTTCTACTCAAGAGTTTTCTCCTCTAGGTTCATTCACACGGCCCTTACTTCTCCCTAATGTCCTCTTCTTTGGATGCAGTCTGTGTGACATTAGTTAAAGATGGAAATAATGTGCTACCAACTATAATACAAGTTTGGTGTCATTAAAATTTTTTCAGGGGAAGCCGGGATGGCTCAGTGGGTTGGGCGCTCACTTTGCAGTGCCGGGGACTGAGGATCGAATTCTGGCCCCGGCCCATGCAGACCCATGTGCTGAACTGGGGAGTTCCCCCAGTTCAGTTCTCTCTCTCTCTCTCTCTCTCTCTCTCTCTCTCTCTCTCTCTCTATGTCAAAACAATAAAAAAATTTTTTTTTTTCAGATTTGTGACATTGAATTTACCCAGTTATAATTTCCATTTATTTCTATCTTGCTCTTGTTACCATCTCATAAATCCATAAATACTTCTCTGGTTATCAAAGAAATAGTTAATCTTGAGCCCTTTTAAGATCACTAATATGTTGTGTCTAGCTATTTCAAAATGCAGATAGCCAGAAATAACATAGTCCCTTTTAAAACAGTTAAATAATTCCTCATATTTACTATAAAGAAAATGATTGAAACAAGTTTACCAAACATTTTTTTGTTTCATTAGTGGGTAGGCTCTCCTGAACTCATGTCACTAAAGAAAAAAATATAGAAGCTTCAGTTATTTTTTTGTGCATTCTTCTCAGTTAGAAGACAATCATTTTTTTATATAGCATATAAATTCAGATATATATATATATGTATATATATATTCAAAAATGACATTGGAATATTAACAACCAAGAAATTGAATTCAGGTACTACTGATAATTGTTACATTTTTAGTGCCAGTTAATGTGACAGATAATGCTTCTAATAATTAAGTGTGACATCATTCCATTCCATTAATGACTATAATTGAATGAATAATTTATTCTTTAAAATTAAGCATGAAGTATGCATTCACTGGTTGTATTTAATTCCTCAGATGAGGAAATCTGCATGGATTGGGCCTTGAATCCTTTCCTACAAAGCAAAATGATATGGTGAACACCCCCAGAACTTGAAATTGAAACCTTAGAGTCCAAGCATGGCTTAACCACTGGCTACTAGTGTCACTAATGAGTCTCAGTTTCTTCATCAGTGAGATGAAAATAACACCTAAATTATAGGGTTGTTATGAGAAATAAGTTCTCGTATTTACAGGTACTTTATAAATTATGCAGTACAATGCTAATATTATTTATTATTGTTGTTAAATTTTAAACTGCAGTACTGTTCATAATTTTAGTTTCCACACATTCATAATACATTGTTTCCTAAATCACAACCTATACTAATTCAAAGATGCTTATTTAAATGGAGGGAGTACCTAACAAACATCAGAAAAAAATTTTTTGGAATAATATTCTTAACAGATAAATCAGTTTTGTACTTTAGTGAATATACCAATACTTCTGGTTTTGCATGATAGTGCAGGGCCATAAAAATGACTATGAAAGCTGAAACCATACAAAGTGATCTTAATAATCATTGGGGAAAACTATGATGTTGTGGGACCTTTCTCTTTATTTTTGTCAAAATGTTAAACTCTCTTACTGTTGGTTATAAAGGAAAGTAAAAAATATAGCAAAATTAATATTTATTTAGTATACTGTAATTTAAAACATTAGAAATATTGATATCATTTCTTTGGAAAAGAATGCAGGTACAGTTTGATCAGTGCTTGGCTTTTTCTTATAACTTAGTAAATGAAGCCAGCATCTTTTTCATGTCTTGGTGAATTGTCATTCTCCCTTCAAAATTGGATTTATTCCCTAAATTTTATATTTTGCACTTTTAGTGTTATGGCATATCTCCCAGAACTAGTTTCCTTAATGTGAAAAGATGCTTCTCATTAAGTGACTGGTCGCTTCTCTGGGATATCTTCATCCTTTTCACCATTAATGCTCATTTTGGTCATTAAGTTCAAAAAATATCTAATTTCATTTTGATGAATATATTTTAATAATATCCAGTTTTACTTCTAGCAATACTATTTGTTTTTACTTCTTTACTACACTTTCATCTTTTGATCAATTCTGTCTTTGGATTATCCAATATGCTAAAAATGGGTTTATCACTGAGAGACAAGGAAGCAACACACCTATGTGTTTTACTGTCTGAAGTTAAACCAAATAACAAATGCACAATAATCAATCACCGGCCGATTTTGAAAGAACTGACGTGATTGGTAACTGCTCACGATGTGCATCTGCTATTTAGATAGTGATTGGTGGATTAAAGAAAGAACTAGCAGTAAAATTTGTTCTTTATATAATTTTATTCTCAGTAAGTGTACCACGATAACTGAAATTTGAACCATGTTGTTGAGGGATCACTATTACTTAACTATTAATAAATTAGTAACTGAAATCTATACATATTGGAACAATGTGAAGAGAAGACTGCCTGTTTATATAATCAATGCCCTAAGGAGAGAGTGAAACAAATAATTATGGGAAATGCCTTAGGCTAGATCAAAAGAAGAGAAATAGGATTCTTCTTCCAACTTTGTATTAGATTACGTCTTAAAGCGAGAACACAATATAGACATATGCAGAATATGTGCACTGCTTAGAAATAAGTAAAATTTATAGCAGCTCCTATTTATTTACTACATTTCAATTTCATAATTTTAAAAAAGGTAATGATTTTAAATGACTAACATTTCACAAGATAAGAAAGGCTATATAATGAAGAATTCTGACTAGTGGTTCCCCTTTCCCAAGTAGCAGGTTCTTTTTACTGAGGGCAACTGACTTATCCTTCTAGAGATAGTATTTGCATATATAAGTGAACATATTCATAAATGCATGTTATTTTCCCCTTTTAAAAGACAAGTTCTAACAGCCAATATTTATTGAGCATTTGCTGTATACTTGGCAATGCACACATGACAATGTGCTGAACTATATATGCTGTGTCTTATGTAATCCCTCAATAAACTTTGAGGTTGGCTGTTATTACAACAGAGGAAAATCAGTCTCTGAGAGTTTAATTTTTTCAAAAATCATGCTGTTGGTATGTGATGGGATAGCTGTTCTAACCTAGATATTCTGAATTCTCAAGTGCAGGCTCTTAATGAGCAGACTACGCTGTGTAGGATTTGTGTATAGGGCATGCAATAACATTTTAGTAGTCTAACAGCTTTTTATGCTACTAGAAATTCTTTATGATAATTCAGCCTATGAAAATATGGTGCTCAAGGGGGTTGTGAGAGACTAAGGCATAACCAAAAGCACTAGGAATCTCTCAGGAGCTTGTTTGGTCACCATCTGCACTGGGAAATTGGCCAGATTGCTTGGAAGGAGCCCAACGCTGAGTGCATGTGTGTGGTTTGTTCTCAGGGACTGTCTGGCCATCCTTGTTGGGTGATGGAATTCCATCTGATAGAAAGAGAGAGAGAGAGAGAGAGAGAGAGTGTGCGTGTGTGTGTATGCACAAGTGCAGGGTTGGTCAATTGTTTTGGCTTGGGGGCCGCTTTGTGGAACCAACAGTTAGCGGAGGGCCACACATTTTAAAATGATTGCATTTATTAGTTAACTTTGCATTTCAGAAAATATATAAATTGTATCATAAATATCTGATGTCTTGGCGGGCCGCAAAAAAACCTGTAGCGGGTCACATGCGGTCCATGGGCTGCAGTTTGCCCACCCCTGCACAAGTGGGTTCAAGCACATGATGTTTGGTCATTTATTCATTTAAAACAGATACACAGTGTCTTATCTTTCTCAATAGAAATATGAAGCTTAGGAAAGCTAATACATATGCCAAAACCCATGCAACTTTCTGATTTCATAAACAATGCTGCTTGACGGTTTGTTTCACAGGATGTTGTAAGCTGAGATGCCTCCCTTGTCAGTCCTGGTTAGCAGTGGTCTGGCAGAGACCATGTGCATGTTTTCTACCTGTCTGCTTCTTGAATACATCTCTTGGTGCACTCTTAGAGGGAGTATACAAAGTGTGTTTCCTGAAGGAGCCTGTGTTGCTCCTTTTTCTTTGCTACATATACCTCTCACCTTTCTTTGTATGGTGGAGGTCATGAGTATTTTCTCTGATGCCTTTTATCTGAGACTGGAAAGCTTGAAGGTGAATTTCAAATTTTTAAAAAGTCAAGTGAACTTTCTTACCCTCATTCAGAAATTCTCTCCTCTCTATTTCTCTGAGGAAGCTTTATTTACCTGTTTAAATAAACTGCTCAAAACCTGATTAACAATTGAATGGGAAAGGTAATGATTTTTAAGAGCAGCTAATGAAGAAGGAAATATGATCCATTTGCCTGCAAGTTTGAAGGCCTTGGAACTGGCCATCCCTGTGTGTTTGGGTTTAAGAGTAATACAGTCTATTATTAATATGATACTTAGGGTTTTGGATTTATTTCTTTCTGTATAGTAGGTTGGTTAGAAATCTAGCCTCCACTTGGTTCAGTTCCAGGTGCATGCATTTAATTTGTGGAAGTGCCAGTCTTTGTTTTAATATTAGACAAAGAGTAATTATATCTGTAAGAAATCGACACGAGAAATTGAGTGGCTAATCAAATGCGAGCCTTTATTGGGAGCGCTCCCGGGCCAGGTTCACTGGTCCAGAAGAGGACTGGGGCTGGAGAAGTCGCACGCTGGGAGGGGAGTGAGTGGGTTTTATAGGATTCCGGAGTTGGGGAGAAGCAGGTACATTGGAGAACGGCAGGCAGCCGTTTGAAAAGTCCCTTTGTCGCACCCTGTTCGCCCAGGGAATAGTCCCTTTGATCCTGTTTGCCTGGGGAAAAGTCTCTTTGCTGCATCCTGTTTGCCCGGGCCCCTGAGGCCCACCAGCCTTACAATATCCTATCTATAAAATAACCTGTATGTACTATTTTTGTAATAATATCTGATAAATGAAATTAATTAAAATAGTTCTACATAGATATAACCATATCTTAATAGATGGTCTCACTTGCCACTTCAATGAGAATTTGAGCTCAGCCTATTTAAGCACCCTCAATTTGCTCTCTTCTCATCTTAAAGTCCCTATCACTTCCTTCCTCTTTTATGCATACTGGTTTAGAGGACCAGTATTAATTCCTATTGATGTAGGAATTGCAGTATGTGTGTCCAGCATTCATGGTCTCACGCACTCAAAGAATGAGGACACGAACCTGAGTGGAAAGATTAAGCAGCAGAGATTTTATTGAAAGGAAAGACAAAGCTCTCAAAGTAGAGGGGACACCCGAAAATATAATGCCAACCACTAAGACTAACGCTACTCCTTATATATGATTTGTCTTCATGCTGGGGTACAGGTATCAGAACCTGTATGTTAATCTTTACCTTTTAGGATTTGCTCTATTGTCTAAACTCAAAGGAAAACCTCCTGCAACTTTATGTCCTAGGGGCATGAATCTGTTTCACCTGGGGAAGGAGCTGTGAAGTGTAGGGAGTGTTGGCACCAGTTATCTTGCTAATGTCTGGCTGGACTGGCTTTTGTGCTCACTACATTCTCATTTTAATAAGGTCACTTTGGCTACCAAGGACTTTCCTGACTACCTAACTTATTAACTATCCTGTCTCAATATCCTTCCAGGCTGTACTTGCAATTTTCCTCTCCTGCTTCATTCTCCCCTGAAACATTTTTCTTTCACATCTCAATTCTTGCCTTTTTTATAACTCAGACATCCACTTCTCTCTTGCACCTTCAATTACTTAAAAAAGAAACACTTTTTAAAAGAGAAATTGCATTCTCTATCTCATTTACCTTTAACCTATGAATTTCTTCACCATTCCTAAATCCACTATTCTAAATAAATAAATAAATAAATAAATAAATAAATAAAAACAATGACTTCCTGATACCAACTCTATGGCCTTTTCATCATAACCTCATTAAATTTCTGCAGCATTTGTAGGTGATTCTCTCCTTTTATTTCCAGAGAAAAAGGTTTCTTGTATCATTGTAGGTAGGCATACTAGAATGTCCGAATAAAGTCATGTGAACAAAGCCATGTAAGCAGAAGATTTATTAAAGAAAAAGAGTACACTCATAAAATAATGGATATGAACAGCACAGGAAAAAGGGCAATTGCACTGAAGAACGAAGCAATTTAGAATTATATTCAGATGAGGGCACAAAATCAGGGGCGATATCTCAGGTGTTCCCAGGATGAATCTTTGCTTACCACTCCTTCCTGTGGGGAGGTAGGATTCCCTTGTAGGAACTCTTATGGCAACACAGGGGGTGAAGATTTTTTCCCTGCCTGCAATACTAATAGTAATATATCTATTACGATTAGCTGTAGCTGCACCTTTTTTTTTTTAAGAGAATTATCTCACTTCTTTGTTTCCTGTCCTTCCTCCTTCCTTTCCTCCCCTCCTTTTGCCTATAGTAACACCTTCATGGCTTCCAAGACTAGTGTTGTTTTATTGGTCTTGCTATATTTATACTCCTTTTCTGTATCCCATCAAGGATTCTTTATCTAATCTTCCCTAAGTATAAAGTGTCTTCAGTTTTCCAAGTTTCTATATTTGCTCCTCTCTCTGTCTCTCTCCTCTCCTCTCCTCTGTCAATTCAGCCTCATGACAGTTTTACTTACCATCTGTACGTGGATAACTTTCATATTCCCTTATCTGATACTAACTTTTTGAAAAATGCAGACCAGCACTTCCAACTCGCTTCTGGATATTTTTACTCACTCACTCACTTAACTCACTCACTCTTTTGTTCACTTACATTCATTGAAAAACTACTTAAAGCTAAATGCTGCTCTAGAGCTGTGGAGACAGTCGTGAACAAAACAAAGTCCCTGTCCCACAGACCTTACATTCTAGGAAGAGAAGGAAGTATAAGCAAATAAAAAAAATGTGTCAGTTGAGGGTAAGTGCTATGGAGAAAATAAGTCAAGGAAGAGGATAGAGAGAGATGCGAAATAAGGTGATTAATTTATATTGGATAATCAGTGAGGACTCTTTATAAAATGCCACCTGAGCAGAAGTCTGAAGGGAGTGAGAGTGCAAACCATGTTCACACCTGTGAGCAAAGTGTTCCCAACAGAAGGAATAGGTCCTAAGGTAGGAGGAGGCAAATGTGATGAGTGTAGTGAATAAAAGAGCTCTCTCTCTCTATTATGGAGATAGAGATAAATAACATAGAGAGATAAACAGGGAGAGACTGAAAGACTCTTTCAGTCTTACCATGCCTCTTTCACTTCATTATATATAAACTCTTACAATCTTATCACTTCTTATACTTTTGCACACACACACACACACATAAATATAAGATAATTACAAGGTATTATACAATTGACAGAGACATTAGGGGTTCAAATCACATAGTGATTTATGGGGCATGGTAAGGACTTTGACTTTTACTCCTAATAAGAGGAGAATTATTGAAAGGTTTTGAGCCAAGAAATAAAAAGATCTGATTTACACTTAAAAGAAACACTTTGACTCCTTTATGGAGAAATAATTGTATGTGCTCAAGTGTGGAATCAGTTAGACATGTCAAGAGTGTAACATAAAATGTAATAATGCAAGAAAAGAAGATGGGAGCTTATACCAAAACGGCAATGATAAAGAGTGTTAGAAGTGGTTTGATCCAGGATCTATTCTGAAGCAAAACCTGAAAGGATTTGCTAAAAGTCTGGTGTAACGTGTGAGAGAAAGAAAGTAGAGAAGAATGACTATAATGTAGAAACCGATAGTATAGCGTTTCCATTTAACATGAAGCGAAAGACTTTGGGTTAAGTAAGTTCTGGAGGGTGGTGAAGGCAAGAGTATGGTTTTAAATATATGAAATATGATATATCTATTAAACATCTGAGAGGAAATACCGGTATAAATTAAATATTTAGATATATAAGTATGTTGTTTACTAACAGATATATATTTAAATAAAAGTCACAGGACTGGATGAGATCTTTAGAGAACAAGTATAGATTTAAAAAGAGAAGAGGTCCAGATGTGAAGACTGACTTTCTGGGACACTCAAATGTGTAAAGTTCAGGAAGATGAGGGAATTAGGAAGGGAGATGGACATTTAGAACAGTAATCAAGTATTTCAAGAGAGAAATGAACATGGAATGTCTTTCCATTTCTTTGTGTCCTCTGTAATTTCTTTTAAGAGTGTCTTATAGTTTTCAGTGTATAAGTCCTTCACATTCTTTGTTAGATTTATTCCTAGGTATTTCATTTTTTTGTTTGCAATGGCAAAGGGAATGGATCTTCTCAGCTCTCTTTCTGAAGTTTCATTGTTGGCATACAAAAATGCAGTTGATTTTGAGACATTGATTTTGTATCCTACAACTCTACTGTATTTGTCTATTATTTGTAATAGATTTCTGAGAGAGTCTTTAGAGTTTTCTATATACAGGATCATGTCATCTGCAAAGAGTGACAGTTTAACTTCTTCTCTCCTGATTCTAATACCATTTATTCCTTTCTCTTGTCTGATTGCTCTGGCTAGAACTTCTAGTACTATGTTGAACAGCAGTGGTGACAGGGGGCATCCTTGTCTTGTTCCTGATTTTAGGAAAATAGGCTTCAGCTTTTCCCCACTCAGTTTAATATTTGCTGAGGGTTTGTCATATATGGCCTTAATTAAGTTGAGGTACTTTCCTTCAATTCCCATTTTATTCAGTGTTTTTATCATAAAAGGGTGTTGTATCTTGTCAAATGCTTTTTCTGCATCGATTGAGATAATCATGTGGTTTTTATCCTTTGTTTGGTTTATGTGCTGGATTACATTGATTGAGGAACCCTCATACACTGCTGGTGGGAATGTAAACTGGTACAACCACTATGGAAGGCTGTATGGAGATTCCTCAAAAAAATTACAAATGGAATTACCATATGACCCAGCCATCCCTCTACTGGGCATCTACCCAAAAAACCTGAAAACCTTAATCTTTAAACATGTTTGTACCCGCATGTTCATCGCAGCACTGTTCACAGTGGCCAGAACATGGAAACAACC
>PVKE010040270.1:0-14661 GCA_004027555.1 Craseonycteris thonglongyai
ATCCTGGTAACCACCAAACCATTGAGTGTGTCCATAATGCTGGTGCCCTCTCCCACCCCCCTCCCTCTCTCCCTCCCCCCTCCTCCCCCTCCCTCCGTCTGGCAATCACCAAGCTATTGAGTGTGTCCATAGGTCTCTATTCAATTACTTTTAATAGTGTCTTATAGTTTTTCGTGTATAAGTCCTTCACCTTCCTTGTTAAGTTTATCCCTAAATATTTTATTTTTGTTCTGATCACAAACAGTATTGTTTTCTCATTTCTTTCTCTGAAGTTACGTTGTTTGTATATAAAAAAGCTGTGGCTTTTTGTACATTGATTTTGTATCCATGCAAGTTTACTATATTCATTTATTATTTCTAGCAGTTTTCTGGTTTTCTATATAAAGGATCATGTCATCTGCCAAAAGTAACAGTTTAACTTCTTTGTTTCCAATTTGGATGACTTTTATTTCCTTTTCCTGCCTAATGGCTCTGGCTAGAACTTCCAGCACTATGTTGAAAAGCAGTGGTGACAGAGGACATCCCTGTCTCATTCCTGATTTTAGAAGAAAAGGTTTCAGTTTTTTCCTGTTCAGTATGAAAATCACTGAGGGTTTGTCCTATATGGGCTTTATTTTGTTGAGGTATTTTCCTTCCATACCCATTTTATTAAGTGTTTTGATCATAAATGGATGTTGTATTTTGTCGAATGCTTTTTCTCCATCAATTGATATAATCATATGGTTTTTACCTTTAATTTTGTTTATGTGGTATATCATATTGATTGATTTGTGTATGTTGAACCATCCTTATGCCCCTGGATGAATCCCACTTGATCAGGATGTAGAATCTTTATAATGCATTGTTGTATTCTATTTGCTAATATTTTGTTTAGGATTTTTGCATCAGTGTTCATCAGAGATATTGGTCTATAGCAGGGGTGGGCAATTGTTTTGGCTCAGGGGCCACTTTATGGAAAGGAAGGTTAGTGGAGTCTTGAATTATTCAAGACCTTCACATGAGACTTGAAACAACAACTGTATATAAGAAAACATCAGTACTAAACTAATAGACCTTGGCTTCAGGGAGGACTTTATGAACCTGATCTCAAAGGCAAGGGAAGTAAAAATAAAAATAAATGAATGGAACTATATCAAACTAAAAAGCTTCTGCACTGCAAAAGAAACCATCAACAATGCAAAGAAGCAAGCAATGAATGGAAGAAAATATTTGTAAACATTGCCTCTGATAAGGGGCTAATATCTAAAATATATAAAGAACTGATATAACTCAACAACCAAAAAATAAATGATCCAAGTGAAAAATGGACAGAGGGCCTAAACAGGCGCTTCACCCACAAAGACATACAAATGGCCAACAGATATATGAAAAAATGCTTAATTTCATTAGCTATTAGGGAAATGCAAGTCAAAACCACAATGAGATACTGCCTCATACCTGCTAGAATGGCTATTATCAATAAGACAAGGAATGACAAGTGCTGGAGAGGTTGTAGAGAAAAAGGAACCCTTGTACACTGCTGGTAGGAATGCAAATTGGTCTACCACTATGGAAGGTGGTATGAAGACACCTCAGAAAATTGGGAATGAAGCTACCATAACTTGGCAATTGCCCCTTCTGAGTATCTACCCCCTCCCCCGAACTTAAAAATCTTAGTCTGTAAAAACCTATGTACCCCAATGTTCATTGCAGTGCTATTCACATTGGCCAAGTATGGAAACAGCCAAAGTGCTCTTTAATAAATGACTGGATAAAAAACTGTGGTATATTACTCTGCTATAACAAAAGATGAAAAACTGCCATTTGCAACAATATGGATAGAACTTGAGATCACTATGCTAAGCAAAATAGGCCAGACAGAAAAAGCTAAGAACCATATGGCTTCACTCATA
Source organism: Craseonycteris thonglongyai (assembly GCA_004027555.1). Taxonomy (NCBI): domain Eukaryota; kingdom Metazoa; phylum Chordata; class Mammalia; order Chiroptera; family Craseonycteridae; genus Craseonycteris; species Craseonycteris thonglongyai. The sequence goes on from PVKE010040270.1 coordinate 1,893, forward strand.
TGTGGAATATAAAACTGAAAGCATCAAAGAAGCATACCTCAGGAACATAGTCAATAGTTTAGTGGTTACCTGAGGGTAAGTACAGAGGGGTGTATGAGAGGAGGGAGGAGAAGCTAAATATATGGTGATGGAAAGAAAGCTGACTCTGGATGATGAACACATATTGTAACACATAGACAGAGTATTATATAATTGTATACCTAGAATCTATTTAATTTTTTCTAACCAATTTTACCCCAATAAATTAAACAGTAAGGAAAAAAATAAAAACTATTTAACACAATGCAACACATAGATGATATATTGTAGAATTAATTGTACACTTGGAACCTATGTAATTTTACTAACCACTGTTACTCCAATTAATTTAATTTAAAAACTATTTGTGACATTTTAATCATCTATAAAGGAGAGTGTTCTTAAATTATGATACAAAAAAACAATGAAATTGTAGATTACTTGGGAGATGGGTAAGAGATTTTATTGAAAATTTGCAAAAGGAGTTAAATTGTAAGTTGAAAAAAAAGCATGCCTTGTGTTTGGCTGGGTAACACAGATAGTGATGGGCAAAAAGAAAGTTTATATGTTAATTGGCATTTCCTCTCTTTCTTAAACACTTGTTTATAGATTGAGATTTTATATATTTTATGAATTTACAAACTTATGTTAATGATGATAATCAGGGCATTTGATTTCTCTTAAGCATATTACATATTCATTTCTGTGGATTGAATTGTGTCCCCCTAAAAGATAACCTGAAGTCTTAACACTGAGTACTTATCAATGTGACTTTCTTTGGAAATAGGGCATTTATAGATGCAATCAGTTTAAGATAAGGGTATATAGATTAGGGTGGGGCCTAAATCCAATGGTTGGGTTATTATATAAGGGAAGAGAGATTTAGAGATGCAGAGATATACACCTATGTGACCGATAGGGCACACAGCCATGTACTGATTGAGGCAAAAGCTAAAATGATGCAGTAGCAAGCTAGGAGCACAAAGGCTGGTTGGCATCCACCAGAAGCTAGGCGAAAGGCATGAGATAGATTTTTACTCAGCACCTTCAGAGGGAACCAATCCTGCTTACAACTTGGTTTCAGACTTTAGGCCTCCTGAACTGTGAAAAAATAAATTTCTGTTGTTTTAAGCCACCTAGTGCTTCATCTAATCTGCTGGTGATTCCTTCTAGTGCATTATTATATTCTTCACTTCTGACTGATTCTTTTTTATGTTTTCTATGCCCCTTGTTAATGCTTGCTATCTCTTTGTTGAAGTTCTCACTAAGTTCCCTGAGAATCCTTATAACCAGTGTTTTGAACTCTGTATCTGTATCAGGTAGGTTGCTTGACTCCATTTTGTTGAGTTCCTTTTCCAGAGTTTTCTCCTGTTTTTTTCCTAAGTTCCCTGAGAATCCTTATGAGCACTGTTTTTAACTCTGTATCTGGTAGTTTGCTTATCTCTATTTTGTTTAGTTGTTTTTTTCTGGTTGTTTTATTTGGGATGTATTTCTTTGTTTCCTCATTTTGGTTGCTTTTTTTTTGTATGTATTAGGTAGGGCTGCTATAGGCAGCCTTATTTAGTAGGTGCCCTGTGGAACCCAGTGGCACAGTCTCTCTGGTTATCTGAGCTGGTGCTCCAGGAGTGTCCCTTGTGTGGGTTGTATATTTCCACTTGTTATAGTTGAACCTTGATTGCTGCTGGCATATGAGAGGGTAGGATTGACCCACAGGCTAACTGGCCATGGGGTTTGGCTTCATCCTAAGCTTATGAGCTGCTGTGAGGTGGGGGGCTTACCTCATGGAGCAGGATTCACAACAGCAGGCTCTGGTGCCTATTGATATCACCCTCACACTTGTGGGGTTAATTGGGTGGTGCTCTGCTGTGGTCTGAAGTCAACCTCTAAGAATGCTGGTCTGGGCCTCTTGGAAGGAGCTCCACTGAAGGTCCAGGTCACCCACTGCCTGTGACCAGCCGCGAACTATCTGGTAGGAGCTACAGAGTGATCTGCAGTTGGTCTCTGCCTGTGCTATACCTGGAGACACATGGGAGAGGCCACAGTATGAATGGAGGACAGCTACCACCGGTGCCAGGTCTGGGATAGTTCCACAAGAAAGTTGTTGTCACTTGCCAAGTTCTATAAGGTTCAACCACTGATAAAACCTCCTGCATTACAAAGTTGGATCTGGCAGCCACTGATAATGCCTCCAGTGTTACAGAGTTTGGTCTGGCTGGGTCTCAGTGAGTCACCAGGATGGAACGAGTGGAGCATACTTGATCAAGTCCAAGTCCAAGTTGGCATGGGTATGGGGGAAGAGCTCAACACAGGGAAGATGGTGCCCACCTGCTGACTGCATTGGAGGATGACTCCACATAGGGAAAATGTCTCTCCTGTCCTCACCCTGAAGTTACATAACTCAGTCTTTCCCTGTATGTCTCTGATGCCCCCTGAATTACTGTCCTTTCACCAGAGCAGAGAGTGAGTGCCTGCATGGACCCTTTAAGAGGACATGTGGGTTTTCTGCAGCCTTCTGTCCCACATGGGCAGTCAGAATCCCCACTGTTTTTCACAACCAGATGTTATTGGGGCTCCTCTTCCCAGCTCCAGTACTCCAGGATGGGGGGCCTGGTGTGGAGCTAGGTTCCCATGCTTCTCCATGGGGAACCTGTGTGGCTGAGATAGCTCTCTCTGTTTTCAACAGCCACACTTGGATGTGGGACCAACCTGTTTTGCATCTCTGCCCCTTCTACCAGTGTTGATGTGGCTTCTTTATATTCTTAGTTATAAAACTTCTGCTCAGCTAGGCTGCAGATGGTTATATAATTTAGTTGATTTTTCTATAATTTAGTTGTAATTTTGATGTATTCATGGGATGAAGCAAGCACACCATTTATCTACTTTACCATCTTGGGTCTTCTTCTGGGCAGTGGTTTTTACAAAGTTAATGCAGTTTCAGTTTTTGCATTGGTGCTGGGTCAGTGACCACTTTGCAAAAATGCCCTGAGACCATACTGTGGCCAACTGCTGCTTGTATTAGACCCACAGTTCCCCTAGAACCACTCCAGAGAGACTACAACACAGCTTGTGGCTCAGTGCCCACCACCGATAGTTTTCTGAGCCACCGAGGGCCAGTCACTGCTATAAAAGGCTTTCATAGCTTATAGGGTGGGGTGGGCTGATCAGTAGCCAAGAGTGCCCTGGGTGATTTAGTATTAGTTCCGCAGGGAGGAAACTTAGTGTATCACCAAGGTGGTGTGTATGCATGGATTTTTCCAGACCAATGTGGTTTCAGATTTGGTATTGTGGGGCAGGATTCAATGTAAAAAAAATAATGCCCTCCTATAGGCTACATGTGAGGCAGGCTCCAAACAGGGATAATAATGGCTGCTTTCCCTCTAGCCCTTGCCCCAAAGCCACACAACTCAATTCTTCCCTGTATGTTTCTGGTGCCTCTTGAGTTGCTGTTCTTTCACTGGAGACCAGGTGAGTGCTTGCAGACAACTAAGTCTGTGTGCTGGCTCTTTAAGAGAACATTTGGATTTCCAGCTGCCTTTCATCTTCCCAGTGTGGACAGATGTGGGCACTCCTCTTCCTGGTACAGGATTTCTGGGCTGAGAGCCAAGTATGGAACTGGAAACCCTCCCTCTTCAGAGGGGACCTTTGTCACCAAGATGTCCCTCCCAGTGTTTAACCACTGTCTGAATTTGGCATCAGCTTATTTTGCATCTCCACTTATACCAGTCTTGATGTGGTTTCTTCTTTATATCCTTAGTTATAGGAGTTCTGTTCAGCTGGTCTTCAGATGGTTCTTGAGGTTGATTGTTCTATAATGACATAATGAGATAGTTCAAGGTTAAAGAAAATTCATATAAGATTCAGATTAAAATAATATTAGATTAGTGTATATTTATAGGATTCCAAATAAGTTTAGTCACTTTAAAAAGTCCTAGAGGGGAAGCCAGGATGGCTAACTGGTTTAAGCACTCATTTTACAGCCCTGGGGACTGAGGATTGAATTCCAGCCCTAGCCTGTGTGAACCCATATGCTGAACTGGGGTGTGCTTCCCATGCAGGAGGCCCCCAGTTTGGTTCTTACCCCTCAGTTTGACTCTTGGCTTCAGGGGGTGTGCCTCCCGTGCAGAAGGTCCCCAGGCCAGTTCCTGCCCTGCATGGCCCCTGCCGTGTAGAATAAAACTATGTGGAAAAAACTAATGACATAAAGCTATGGAGACTGCTGTGGGCCCTCCCCCTTCTCTCTGTCTGTCTCTGTCTTTCTCTATCAAAAACAGTAAAATAAATCTTTAAAAGTCCTAGAGACACAGCATTAAATAAAATCCTTCACTCTGTGGTACTCACAATTTAGTGATGATGATGGACAATAAACACATAAGTAAATAAAGAAATAATATAATTTAGGAGAGATACAAACATTTAAAAAGTCTGCTATGTATAAAATATTGAGGAGGTGAAGGTGTTGGACAGTTATTGAGTAGTGGCTATTTTGGATAGTATGGTCTAGAGGCATGTCCAGTTCTGAGATCTGAATGACATAAAGGAAGCTAGCCATGTGATATCTGGAGTAAGAACATCACAGAAAGATAGAATAGCAGGTGTGGAGTCTTTGAGATATTCAGTCACATAGAACAGATCAATTCTAAGAGCGATGGAATGGTAAAGAAGGCTTGGCAGAGGATTGCAACCTGCTTATATACTTTGTTTTATGTTTCTTAACTGATTTTTTGACACATCTTTGTAGGGACAGAAAGCCAGACATTTATGGACAATTTAACGCAGACAGATTTTGATGGCCCAGGGACCATTTCCCAATAGGCTGTGAACTTTTATATTCTCCAATTCAGCCATGAAAAGAACTGATTTACAACTGAAGCAGAACTGATTCACCTGTTTGAGGAAGAAGAGTGTTCGTGATAGCTGCATTTAACTAGAGGTATAGTCTCCTAGTTGTTTTGTTTCTCTAAATGCAGGTAAAAATTCAAAATATAACATTTTATCATATATGCATATTTTCAGGTAGAAAATACCATACTCACAGAATTAGAGCTTAAAGTGCTAAAATTAATCAAATCACATTTTTTTGTGTTCCACTATCCCCAATTCTACTTTTGACATTCAATTTTCTTAACCTCCTCTTAAGTATAATCTAGAACAATGCTCCACCAACTAATAAATATTTATTAAAGCATTGGGGTCCACTAAAGAAGGATACAAAGGCTAAACATAAGAATTATATATTATTCATTATGAAGATAAGTTTACTTTGCAAGAAGGGATTCATAAGCAAGTTTGTTTAGAAGTGATTGGGAAAGTTCTTCCATGTCCTTTTAACTACAAATAAACACCATCTTTTTTTTTAAATCAGTGTCCTGGCAGTGAATCTTTGAAGACAACATATTGTTTGCCAAATAAATTTTGTTTGGCAAGATCAAGTATTTATTATTTAACCATATATACATTTTAATGAATATATATATATATATATTCTTTTTATGTGAATAGCACTAATCTATAATAAAAGATTATCATCTTTTACTATGCTGAAGGAAATAGACTTGTATTAATTTTATTTTTATATAAAAATTATCATTTTATTTATCTTTTATTTAATAGATGATAAGTAAGATTACTTACTAATATAAATATGTTGTTTTTGCTCTTATTTTTGAATCCTCATTCATTTCTTTAGTAAAGTGTTTCTACTATATGGGAATTATTTTAAAAGTTTTTGATTTGTTAAAAAATTAGGGATGCCAGGATAGCTCAACAGGATGAGCATTTGCCTTGCAACCATGAGGTCTTAGGGTTGTATCCCTGGCCATGCAAACCCATATGCTTAACTGCAGCACAACTACCGGTAGTAACTGTCAGGACGGTGGTGAAGGTCTGGCCTCCCATGCAGGAGGCCCCTGGTTTGGTTCTGCCTTGCATGGCCCCACATCCACCTATGTGGAATGAAACCTATGTGCAGCTGTGGAGACTGCTCTCGGCCCTCCCCTCTTCTCTCTCTCTCCCACCTTCTCTTAAACAATAAAATAAATCTTCAAAAAGAAATTACTATTTCAACAATGGAAATTGCAGAATATTAATGTTTCTTAGTGAATGCATTCATTTGATTAATTACTTTTTAAAATAGAATGTTAAGTCTTAATATCTGGAATCTCCAACTAGAAGATTCACACTAATATCTTCAAATTATGTGATATACTAATTATTTTCACATAGAAAAAGAAAATTATTACTGATTACTCAAATCCCCAAAATTTATTTTAACTAGCCATGGCAATATTTCAATTTAATGAACTATTTTATTGTAGTGAAAGCAGTGTCCTAGTATTCCTTTGAATATAAAATATTTTCATAAAATTTATTGTTAAAATTTAGTGCATAATTTTTAATCTCCCACACTCATTTATCAGTACTCACATAACCACAATTTTAATTAACACAAATATACATTATTAATAATTTTTAATAATGAATTATTATTCATTAACAAAACAGAATTTTAATATAAGACTGCATAACTGTATGACATATTATACCTTTTAAATATGTTAATATAGAGGTACGGTATTCCTCCCTCACCCCCGGTTTTGTTTTGTGCAATTTCTTGCCCATAGTCAACTGTGATCCAAAAATATTAAATGAAAAAAATCCAGAAATAAACACTTTAGGTTTAAATTACTTGCCATTCTGAGAAACAAGATGAAATCTCATGCTCTTGGGCTCTATCCCACCCAGGATGTGAATCATTCCTCGTCCAGCATATTCTCACATATAACATTAGTCACTTAGTAGCTGTCTTGATTATCAGAGCTACTGTCACTGACATTGCAGTGCTTGTGTTCAATAACCCTTATTTTACTTAATAATGAACACATAACACAAGGGTAGTGGTGTTTGCATGTACAGGAAAAAACATCATATATATGGTTTGGCATTGTTGATTTCAGGCATCCAATGGAGGAGGTCTTGGAACATGATGCCAAGGATAGGGGAAACCACTGTATACAAATGAAAATTGGCTAGATTTTTTAATATTGGGAACCCTGAAAATATAATTCTACTGGACAATAAATCTTCCTAACTTGGCAAGACTGCTTTTTTTCTGTGTTAAATATTCCTGAAATTTTTACCTTGATAAGGATGTAAGATGTTTTACTACTGCTAACTTATTACATATTGTAATATGAAATATTACAATGTATGTAGTGGAAAATTATTGAAATTAAAATGATTTTATAATTTTTGAGTAGAAGAAAGCATTCTCAGCAATATTTTTTCATGTCTGATGATTTAACTATTAAAAGAAAATGTCTAGTAACTATATATATAAACTTAATTGGAGCTTCTATTTGCATAAAAACTTTATCACATTCAATACAATAGGGCCTAATCTAAAGAGAAGTCAAAAATATATTTTGCATTAAAGTGTTTATGAAATCTGTATAGTTATCTGTTCTGTGTATAAGATATATAGTAATAGGAGCCTATCTTGTGGACAATTTCTTTATGTTAAATTTGAATAGATAGAATGTACATATTTGATATAACTAAAAATAATTTGATTTTATGACCCAGTGTTATGTTACAGTAAATTTTTATAAAGAAGAGGTGAAACAACTATTGTTGATAGGTATGGTTAGATAAAATTGTGTGGAGAGCTGAGCTTTCACTTTTTAAGGAACTGTATTATGCTTTTTTTGTTGTTGTTGTTAAATTTATTGGGGTGACATTAATTGATATCAATCACATTGTTTCCAGGTGTACAAGTCTACATTACATTGTCTATACATTGCATTATGTGCTCACCACCCAGAATCAGCTCACTTTCCATCACCATATGTTTGATTCACCCTCCCTACTCCCCCCACCCATCTCTCCCACCCACCTCTCCCCGACTCAGGTAACCACTAAACTATTGATTGTGTCCATGAGTCTTTGTGTCTTTGTTACTTTCAGTTTTATATTCCACCTATAAGTGAGGTCATATGTTTCTTGATTCTTTCATTCTGACTTATTTTACTTAATAAGATGTTTTCAAAGTCTGTCCATGTTGTCACAAATGGCTGTATTTCATCTTTTCTAATTGCTGAGTAGTATTCCATTGTACAAATGTACCACAACTTCTTTATCCAGTCATCTATCAGAGAACACTTTGGTTGATTCCATGACTCGGCCACCATGAACAGTGCTACGATGAACATTGGGGTACATATATATTTGTGGATTAAGGTTTTCAGGTTTTTTGGCTAGATACTTAGGAGAGGGATTGCTGGGTCATATGGCAATTCCATTCCTAGTTTGTTGAGAAATCTCCACACTACCTAAGGAACTGTAATATGTTGGTGGGCAGAACCTGTGTACAGGAAGAAAGCATAATCAGGTAGATTATTTTGATTAATATTTCACCAAGGATTGACTACCCATATACGTATATTAAATGGTGATGGCACTTAATGAACCCTTGTCATGACCCACGACCTGTAAGTAATATAAATTCTAAACACTTCATTGAGAATTAAAAGAAAAATCTATCTAGGCACAGAATTTTATTCAAAATGGGAAAGTTGAAATAAACTAAAAATGCAAAACAGTGAAAAAAGAAGGAAACAACCAATATCAATTTTATTCCTACAGTCCATACCTTAAGATTATGTTTACTTTTTTGACTTATAAATTGAGAGTTAAAATGCTAATTTAACAAATGTCTACTCACTATGTTATTTTGTGCACCTGAAACTTATACAAAACTGGCTAGTTTAAGAAATCTCTAGTAAAAACTACTCTTTAAATTTGCTTTAGATGTGTCTATGTGGGAAGACTGGGATGGCTCAGTGGGTTGGGTGATCGCTTTGAAGCCCCGGGGACCAAGGATCGAATCCCGGGCCCGGCCCATGTGGACCCACATGCTGAACTGGGGTGTGCCCCCAGTTCAGTTCTTGCCAGGACCTATCTGGGAGGCTCCTGGCCCAGTTCATGCCCTGCGCAGCCCCGCACCCACCTGTGGAGTAAACCTATATGGAAAACTAATGTCAACTATGAGGACTGCTCTGGGCCCTCCCCCTTCTCTCCGTCTCTCTCTGTCTCTGTTTCTCTCTGTCAAAAATCAATAAAATCTTTAAAAAAAAAAAATAGATGTGTCTATGTGACAGCATCCAGTAATTTAGAAAGGGAAATCAGAATAGAAATAGTAAGAAGGAAAAATGAAGAATTGGGATAATGGTGAGAAATAAATATTGGTATAATTTAGGCAAAATAATTGAAAATGTCCCTAAGAAGCAGGACCTTTATTTATAAAGTAAAATAAGAAAATTTTTTTTTCCTTAAAAAATATGTCATTTTTATTTAGGTTTTTTTTTTTTAGGATTTATATTATTGTTTTTAACAGAGACAGAGAGAGAGAGACAGAGACAGAGACAGAGAGAAGAGGGAGGGCCCAGAGCAGTCTCCATAGTTGTCTGTCATCAGTTTTCAACATTTGTCAGATATTGGTATGGCTATACTTCCTTTTCTCTGAATGCCATTTGCTTGGAGTATTGTTTTCTACCCTTTCACTTTAGAGTCTGTGTTTGTTCCACACAGGTGGGCAGGGGCCGTGCAGGGTGGGAGCTGGGCTGGGGTCCTCCCGCATGGGAGGCATGCCCCCTTGAGCCAGGGGCTGAATCGGGGGGCGAGAACCCAACTAGGTGCCTCCTGCATGGGAAGCACACCTCAGTTCAGCATATGGGTTCACACGGGCCAGGGCTGGAATTCAATCCTTGATCCTCAGGTCCCCTGAGCCAATCCTGGCTTTTCCTAGTTTTAAATTTTTATTGGGGAGGCCGGGACGGCTCAGTGGGTTGGGCGCTCACTTTGTAGCACGGGGGACCAGGGATCGAGTCCCGACCCGGCCTGTGCGGAACCATGTGCTGAACTGGGAGCTCCCCCAGTTCAGTTCTCTCTCTGTCTCTGTATCTCTCTGTATCTCTCTCTCTGTCATAAATAAATAAAAATATATTAAAAAAAAATTTTTTTATTAAATTTATTTGTGTGACATTGGTTAGTAAAATTTTATAGGTTTCGAGTTCACTATTCTATAATATGTGTATCACCTGTATATTGCAATGTATGTTCACTATCCAAAGTCAAATCTCCTCCCATTACCATGTACCGGTATTAGACCCTCTTTACCCTTTTCTACTGCCCCCCTTCCCCCACAACACCTGTTTCCCTCTGGTAATCACCATACTGTTGTTTGTGTCTACAAGGTTTTATTTGTCTTGTTTGTTTTTGCTTTCAGATATGTCCTTTTAAAAAATAAGAGGTAGAAAATATCCAGAGTTTAAAATTTTGTTTCTAATCATTTTTTACCTCAATTTTGTATTTCAGCAAAAATCTGGAAACTTGTTTTAATTCAACTTTTATTATTATTATTTTATACATGAATTTGTTTTAAGTTAATGATGGGAAACCAAACATCAGTGATAGTGTTCATTCTTCTGGGATTGACAAATGATGTGGAGCTTCAAGTTGTGCTTTTCATTTTTCTGCTGCTAACTTATGTCTTAAGTATCATGGGAAACTTAACCATTATCATCCTGACCCTACTGGATTATCGCCTTCAGACTCCTATGTATTTCTTCCTCCAGAATTTTTCCATTTTAGAAGTATCTTTTACTTCTGTCTTTGTTCCCAAAATGCTAGTCAATATTGGAACTGGAGACAAGACCATCTCTTTTGCTGGTTGTTTCACTCAATATTTCTTTGCTATCTTTCTGGGAGCCACTGAATTTTACCTTTTAGCTGCCATGTCCTATGACCGCTATGTTGCCATTTGCAAACCACTACATTATGCAACTATAATGAGAAGGAGACTCTGCATTCAGCTTGTCCTATGTTCCTGGTTTTCTGGTTTTGCAATTGTCATCATGCCACATATTATGACTCTCCAGCTGCCTTTCTGCGCATCTAACATCATCAATCATTTTTTCTGTGATTATACTGTATTGTTGTATTTATCCTGTTCAGACACATATTTAATAGAACTGATTGAGATTGTCCTTGCTGCAGTTACCCTCACCTTGACCTTGATGTTAGTGATTCTATCCTATACAAAAATTATCAGAACAATTCTGAGAATCCCCTCTGTTCAGCAAAGAAAAAAAGCTTTTTCTACATGTTTCTCTCACATGATTGTGGTTTCACTTTCTTATGGAAGCTGTATCTTTATGTATATAAATCCCTCTGTTAAAGATACAGCAACTTTTAATAAAAAGGTGGCTGTTTTAAATACCTCCGTCGCCCCTCTATTGAACCCTTTCATCTATACCCTAAGGAACAAGCAAGTGAAAATAGCCTTCAAAGATATGGTCAGCAAGATAATTTTTTTTTTCAGAAAAGTAAAACCATCAGAGGTTCATTATTAAAATAAATAATAAATGTTTAGAAGAACTTACATGCACATTACTACAATTTAAAATATTTTATATTCTATTAATATTATTAATATTCATATATGAACATTGAAAAACAAAAACTACTCATTTAAGCTGACTTTATCATCACTTATTGTTCTTAAAATTTTACAGATCTGTGTGTGTGCACGTGTGTGTGTCCTCATATTTTCATACTATTTTTATGTATTTATACCTCACTTTTAGAGAAAAAAAATTGGGAGAATGTCAGAATTGCCAATATGACATCTAGTAATAGTGTGTTCTGAATTTTTTTATCCATTGCCATATGGTTTTTAATCTACATACTTGTAACTGAATAATTAAATACATACACTGAAGAAATTTATTTTAGCTTGTTAATAACAGCTTAAGCAATGAATTAGTAAATTGATATAAAGTTGTTATATTCAGATTTAAACTTAGTCTTTTCACAATGATCACTTAATGAGAACCTAGGCATACTCAACATTTGAGGAAAGAAAATTCTAAAGAAGAGAAAATGAAAATACATTTGTTTTAATATTGATAGGAAAATGCTCACTGATGAATTACAAATAAATAAAAGTCTTTTAAAAAAAGTCTTCAAAGTCCATGAAAAAGTAAAGAGATGATTCAAATTTAAGCTAATTAGAAATATGTCCTTATAGTAAATTTCCTATAATTTAGTGTTATGCCTAGTCATCGTTATGGTTCTCATTTATAAGAATATGAAATAAAACCATGTTAACATTATCTATGGTGTTAATGATTTTATAGCCTTAAATCATATTCCTTCTAATTTCATACTAAAATTTAAATGTTTATAATTTGATATCTTTAGATAGAGTCTCCTTCACAAGTAAAAGCTGACATTTTCTGTTTCTTTTATTTATCTATTTATCTATTTATCTATTTATTTATTTATTGTTTTTGACAGAGAGAGAGAGACAGACAGACAGAGACAGAGACAGAGAGAGAACTGAACTGGGGGAACTCCCCAGTTCAGCATATGGGTCCACACGGGCTGGGGCCGGGATTCGATCCTCGGTCCTCAGCGCTGCACAGTGAGCGCTTAACCCACTGAGCCATCCCAGATTCCCCAACTAACATTTTTTTTTTTTAAGGTTACAATATATTTATTATGGTTTACAATACTGACTTCTTTTTTTTATATATATATATATTTTATTTTTAAATTTAATGGGGTGACATTGGTTGGTAACAATCAGACAGTTTCCCAATGGACAACTCCACATTACATCAACCATGCATCGCATTATGTGCCCAGCTCCCAGAATCAGGTCCCCCTCCAACACCATATAGCTGGTGCCCAC